>VUQR01000225.1:50155-98135 GCA_015108515.1 Hemichromis elongatus | reverse complement strand
AAGTTACGCCGATGTGCACAGCTACAGTTACCCAAGTATTTTGCAACCCCCAGATATTCCCACCTAGCAGCCAATACAGTATGAGAACTAATCAAATCCAAAGTAGATCATCTAACAGTAACATTTTTCATAACCTATGATGGAGTCTTATGATTTTGCTTACTTTCTCTGAGTCCTCGCTCTGTTTATAAACACATTTTAATCATATCTCTTGCTGATCTCAAATAGAGACAGTAAGCTCATTTTGTCCTGGAATCAGGAGAATCAAGAGTCTGTGGGAGAGTCTTAGCTGATGGTCAAACATGGTAAAAAGGTGAAATACTTTCAGCTTATGTAGCCACATTTTTGTTGCTTGGTCAGAATTTGTGTTGTTTCACATCTGTTTAAAGTGAAAAACTCTGCTTTGTGTTTGATCTAAACACACTATCAGGCTCATAACCTTTTTTTCTTATTATTTTTATTGTATTCATGCATGCTGGGATGCTACTCTTGAACTATCTTAGTAAAACAGATACCCTGATTACTATAGTAAAGTTGAAGGGATTGAAGGAGATTTTTTTTGGCACCTTAGTGTTAGTTTGGCTTTGAAAACCAGTGGTGCTTCTGGACCTTGGCTGAAATCCCAAATTGCCTGAAGTTAATGGAATCTGTTGGAAAAGTGCTTGTTGCTTGCACAGCCTTTTCCTGCCTATATATACACTGCTTATAAGTATAAAACAATGACAACCAGAGCAGGGCGCTGTCATCCTAGTCTGCGATCACACATGTTTTGATAGTTAATGGACAGCATGGAGAGACTAAGCTTACTGTATTTGAGTAACCTCTTCCTGACCTCCGCCTCGCCACTCATCTCTTCACACACTAGGACAGCGAGCAACAGCAACAGTAAGAAGTGGAGGAAGAGGGAGAGGTGGCGGGGCCACAGCACTGGTTTTGGATCCTAAATAAAAGAAGTCTCTCGCTGGTTGTCGCCTGTGCTCTGTTTGTCTTGGCTTTAATGTGTCCACACAATGCTGTGGCACAGATGGCCAGAATCAGTTGACAGCAACAAAGTGTCCATTTAATGCTAATTTGAATAGCAGAAGCTCATGAAAAATATTTAGAATCTTGAATATTCAATTTAAAGTTTGTTATTGAATAAAATGAATGCATAGCAGCTGAAACAATTAATGACATTTTAATAATATTACATTTATTTCTCTGCCCTAATATTAGAGGGAGGTCAGTGTGTATATGTCTGTGTGTGTAGGTGGGACACAATATAAAATTTAATGCCATCTTATAGTTTAAATACGTTATATTCCAAAATAAAAGTATTAATAATCCGAAATTAATTAACAAAATACAGGAAATGGTAAGAAAATTATCCACAGCTGTTGAATGGCAAGAAGTGGCTCGTTTTTTCCAAGCAAGCGTCACGTAGTCTAACGTGTTTAAAGACTGCAGGCGGCAGATGATTTGACGATGGACTAAAAGGTTTTAACTTTTTTTAAAGACACAAAATAGACAGATGATTTCGGCGACACAAAAAATAGATGGCGATGCAGAGATCAGTACCGAGTGTGGGAGGAAAAGAAGAGGAGTGGGCTAAAGGGAAAGAAAGAGAAATAGGCTGGCAGATGAAAGCTGTGGCACAGTGCAAAGCTCTTTTGCAGGAGAGAAATCCAGCGGGTCCCGAGCAGGTGGTGAGAATGCCAAGAACTGAGCTGCCTGACAGATGACAGAGAGAAAAAACGAGGAAGGCGATGAGGTGAGGTAAGGAGAAAGAGAGAAAAGACAGTAGGGGCTCTCACATTCTGGAGATCCAAAAATAGGCCAAGGCAGATGCCAGTTTAAGATTTTGGTATTGCTTTTAAGTTTCAAGTTCATTTATAAACTCCGTTTTGAGATTGGTGATGCAATTGCAGTAGTGTTAGATATTTTGTTTAACCTCAGTTATCATTCATTATATCATTTTGTGACCCTCTTGTTTACACTTCCCATTTTTTGGGGCGTGAGAGATCAATCAAGGTTCAACGTGCTTATGATATAAAAGCAATTTCACACTTAAGGGATCTGGTCATCCGTGCATCCTTTGAACCTTTTTCTCCCATCTACCTCTAAGCAACAGTAAGGGTGGGGACTGTTTTTTGGAGGAGATAAGTTTATGGTCTGATCCCATGTGAGGTTCCCTGGCCGGGTCATGGGGTTATACCAGGGTCAGCTTGGACTTGCTGATCTGGGAGAGATTAGCATTATACAGTTACTTATGATATGACATGCTAGCACAGCTAGGTGTTAGCTGATGAGCCATAGCGGTTTCCTATAAGGGATTGTGGCCTGATGCAGGACACTTCTAAACACAAGTCAAAGAAGTTTGGGGGTTAGTCTCTACATCCAGAAGAACAGGGTGTCAAATACAAGGCCCAGGGGCCAGAATCAGCCTAGCAAAGACTCCAATCCAGTGCGCTGGAATGCATAAATTTTTATATCCCTGGTGTGGAAATGTAGCAGGTCAGGTACACAACCTTTTTTCAGGCTACAGATGTTAATTTGAAAGGTTTATTAAAAATGAAACAAAATAATTTAGTATTTTTTTTAAATAATTCACTTGATTAAACTCTGGCATAGACACAGGACCTCTATGGGGTTTCCTGTGGTGTCTGGCAACAGAGCACTGGCATGCTGTGGGCCTCCATG
Organism: Hemichromis elongatus; assembly: GCA_015108515.1. NCBI lineage: Eukaryota > Metazoa > Chordata > Actinopteri > Cichliformes > Cichlidae > Hemichromis > Hemichromis elongatus. The sequence continues at coordinate 95,456 of VUQR01000225.1, read as the reverse complement.
CATCGAACCTGGACATCGCAGAACAGTCATTGTTATTTGTAATTATCTTCGAAACAGCGTTCAGTTTGTTTGATTGATTTACCTCTTGAATAATTCAGACACTGATCTGCGTCACCACCCAACCTTCATTTTTCTTTTGGCAATCTCTGAGTTTGAAATTGGAACAAGACAAGCAAAACAAAAACACTAAGAAACTCTCCAAAAAGGACATTGCAGAAAGATTATGATGAGAAGGAGAGAGAGAGATTAAATGTGTGGAGCCGACTGGTTGTTTGACCTTTGGCCTGGGCGTTGGTCCAAGGTGGTCCAGACGGGCAAACCGGCGCTGTTGGTTCTGGCTGACACCGGCTGTGATATATGTTTTCCTGGAACCAGAGAGAAGGAAGTTGGGGCTTTTAAAATAGAGTGGATATAATTTATTTTTAATATAGTGGAGTTTGAATGGTTTGCAGAGCATTTTGATTCTTTGAGTGCAGTTCGTGCCATGAACACTGCTCTTTTAAGACTATAAGTTAAGTAAATAACAGCTGCAGACCTCTCATCCTCAACCCTATAAGAACACTGTATGTTTAGTGTGTATAGGGAAGGAAACTGTAAAGCACAAGGCATTACTGAAGGCTCTATCAGTGGTGCAGATATTGTATCTGTCACGGTTTGCCCTCTGCAGTCACCAGCACATACAGAATTGACCTTTACGCCACACACTCATGTTACCTCCACTTTATCCTGTAAAGAAATCGCCCAATGTGAGGGATGTGGGTTTGTTACCTTTTAAAGAACTGTGGGAATGACCCAGATAAGTTTTGGGTCACCAACCTTTCCTTTGAAGTTTTTACTGTGTATCTTAAGGTTTTAAAAATCTGCTGCTGTTTGTTGTTGCATCCAAATACATTTAATTCTGATAAGGCCAGTTTCAAGATTTCCAAGTCCAGTCTGGTAGTAAACTTGGAGAACAACCCAGCCTTTACTATATGAGCCTTGGACTAGCGGCTTTACTTCTACTGTAGCTAGATCAAGACATTGTGTTGACACGGCCTGTCATGCTAGTGTATGTTAGTAAAAGTAAACATAATTTCAGGACAAAAGTCAGTCTATAAATCAAATGATCAAAATAAAGAATCACTTACCAGGAAGCCTCTAACACAAATTCTCTTTAATCCAGGATTTTATGATTTGCACAGAAAACACTGAATGAAAAAGGCAAAAGCAAACAGTAAACTTACTTGAGCCCATACAGCAGTCATTCTGATGGTTCTACAAAGTCCCTCTTGTTGGAACACCTGGTTGTTTAAGGGGGCTCCTCAAGGACCTTGAGGTCCACGGGCCAAGCCTGGAGATTCCTTAGCCCGAGCTCCAGGGCCACCACGTCTTTTGTCCACAGAACGGCAACACTGCTCAGATTCCTCGCTCCTATTCCCAGCTCAGTAAGAGAATACCCCAACTACATGGGGTCCAAAGAGTGGTCATGACCACAAGTGCATGTGAATGCATGCATTTATGTGTGTGTGTGTGATTGTGTGTTTGTTGATCTCTGTCCTTAATTGAGTAACGAGGTGGATGTCCTTGTGCTGCAGCTGACTGGAGCTCAATAGCACACCTGCATGACTGATGTTGATGTTAGAAGTGCACTGCCCTGACCCTTCACCCCCATCTCTTGGCTTGTAACTGTAAACTTGGAAATACAAGAATACAGCAAGGATGTAGCAGACCTCCTAATGTAGGCCCACTGTGTGTGTGTGTGTGTGTGTGTAGGAGTAAATTTGCATTGTATCTATATCAGGCTGTGCATGAGAGCATGTTTTCTAGGTGTGTGGTTGGATCATCTGGATTCCTGTACCGTGAAACTTCAAGGTAGCGCTGGTTGATTGAAAACACAAAACTTCCTACATGGTTGAACAATAGTGTCAGAGAACCAAGTCCAGGGTTCAAACAAAGGGCCCAGGAAGCCTACAAAAGACTGTTTGGCAACTTCAAACATGTGAAGCCAGCTGTGAACGACATTAGGCTGTGACACCAAAACCCCTGAGAGTTATATTGTACAGTATGTTTGAGACGAGAACCCGGAGACAAACTCCTCGCTCCGGCCCAGCTGTCCCTTTAAGAGCTCAGTTATTACTGGCTTTATTGTTATTACTGCCTGTTTTTTAAAGGGGGAAGCTGAGCTGGGGGAGTAATCCGCCCGTCAGCACTCACATTAATGGCCTAATTGGTCTCTTCTCTCACAGTCAAAATGCAGACCTCAGCCTTACGGAAATGCTAAGCCCTCGGAGGCCCTCGTGCTTAAATACCCAAGAAATGCATGATGTTTCTGCAGAGTGGGGCTGTCACTAACTTTCGTTCTCTCATTCACATTGTTGTCATTCTTCAATTTTCTCCTCCCTTTGCTGCTTTTTTTCCATCATGTTATGTGTGATTTGTAACACCAACTCAAAGGAACTTCAGCGGGTTTAACCTCAAGTTTTAAAATGAGCAATACGCTGTCAAGCGGAAGGCTAATATTTCTACATGTGAGAAGCACCATAAATGTATATTTTAAAAAATGACCCATTGGGGTGAGAACTTTTAATCAAAGGATTTTTTTTTTCTTTTTCAAATACAGTTTACTTAATTTGTCATCAAGGGTTGTTGCTAGGCTCCTAAGCTGTTATATACTTGATAAGTTGACATGCTTACAGTCAATGCAAACAGTCAATGCATACAAATGATATAACAATAAATTTGATGGCTAAATCTAATACTTTTCTTGTCTCTCTGACATACAATATGACCACAAACCTGCATGGTTGGTAAATGTGACTGTAACATGTGCAGTTTACTGATTACTACTTCATGTGATTTAATAGGCATCAAAGTTCAGGTCATTCATTTCACTATCACTGCTGCATCCTTAAACAGCCAAATAAAGCTTCACTCCTGGCCTGCTGGCTGTTGGGGGGCATTCGAGTGGAGTAGTTTGAGGTGTTAATGCCTTGCTTGAGGGCACAATAGCAGGTGGTTTTTCATGTGGAAGTCCCTGGATGACATCAGAATCCACCACTTCAAATCTGCAATTTAGTGTCCCTTGTCAATTCTCAGTATAATTCCCAAACTTGCCTGAAGCGTCCTTGTATGTCCTTGCAGGAGACTTTCCCCTTGATGGATGATGTAACACAAATTAGAGTTGATGCAGGCCCCTTGCAGAACGTATCGCAATTTTTCTCTCTGTCCACCTTTCCCCTCCGCATTTAGACACCAACTAAAACACCACTTTCAGTCTGTTAGCTCTGACTATTAGTTTTATAAATGACCCTCCCAACATTTGTTCCAAACACAATCATAGTTTCTGGAAACACTTGAGATGTGGCATCATGCTCCGATTTCATCCCTCATAATCTAATTGTTTAGATGATGTGAAACATTTTAAAAGTTCCAAGTATCACTCCGGGAAGCTTTCCCCACGAGTCGTGTGCGGGAGAGGTCAGCCACAGTGTGAACGCAGCTATCTGCAGACTGGGGTTAGGCGGCTAAATGAAGAGATTAGGAGAATGGGAACTGCCACAGGTGGACGCAGTTATTCTATCATTTCCTAAACTTAATTAAATCAGTGACAGAATGAGACCGACTGCAAAAACAAGGAGCCATCGACACTTATGGAGCTAACCATCAACTTAACTGACTTTTCAGTGGTTTAATTTTCAATTTAGTTTCTTCTCCTGCTTCCCTTTAACCAGCTGAAAAAGTAACACGCACACTGGTGCTTCCTTACCAGATCAGCCAAGATGGAAGGTTAAGAGTTCAAGGTTGGAGGTTGGGGAGGTGATGGACCAAAGCTCACTTAGCTGCTTAGCAGGTTTGTGTGTATGGTTGGGCAGGGGTTTGAGGAGAGCTCATGTGTTAGTGTAACTGAAGCTGTCACCCAGCCCCAGGGTCACCTCCCCAAAGCATGCCGGCTGTCTCTTATAATAGACTAAACACATATGTCTCTCTATAGCAACATATGATGAAGAATTAGAGGAGTGAGGGGGAGTCTAGGAGGGAAGAGCGAGGATTGATTCATAATTGACCTGTCACAATTTTCTAATGGTTAATGTAAATTGACACTAACATGAGGTGTTACCATTTACCATTCGGTATAGGCTGCAACCGCTTTCATGCAGCCACAGTCATGTGTGCTTGTGAATTCATCTGAAATGACAATCAGTTAAGGACCGAAACCAAGAAAACCAACCCACCCCTCTTTGGTTAACACTTTCTGTAACTAGCGTTATATATATTTTTAGCGTGCATAATGACAAAAACCAAGGGAAAAGATTAATCTCCCTCTTGATGATGGTGGCTGATGCAAAAGTGCAATAGTGCCATGTTTGTTGCAGTTCTAGTTTTATATATATAATAATGGATTGCATTTATATAGCGTTTTTCAAGGCACCCAAAGCGCTTTATAATTCCACTATTCATTCACTCTCACATTCACACACTATATATATATATATATATATATATATATATATAGATATATATATATATATATATAGATATGATCATATTTTGATTCCAATGCAGGTTCATCTAAATATCATGTGTCAGACTGATCTTCAGTATCGAACTCCATTTCCGCTGTACTTCCACTTTTAATGATTATTAACTTGTCGGCCTGATCAGCAGTAAAAATCTGGAACAATAATAGAAGAGTTGGAGTAAAGAGGGCAGCATCCTAAAAGATGAAAAATGTTGCACTCTTAGCTTAAAACTATTTATCCTGTTCAGTTGCGTGATTGATCAGATCTTAGCTGCACCAGTCTACTTATGTTCTGAGGAAATCGTAAGATTAGCATACATATCTACTTAAAGCCTATGAATAAAGCTTTATGTAGAAAGATGCAGCACTTTCCTTTTACTTTCAGAAATGTTTTGTGAATTTGCTGCAGTGCTTAGGAAGGAGCCAAACATGAGAAAGAATGAAAGGAAGGAGATTGGCATCAGTGTAACAGGTTTGAGGTAGTGAGTAAAACGATCTATGCACAACAGTTGAGTAGTAGTTCAGTTTTTGTTTGATACACAGATACAAAAACTATCAAAGAAAGCTAAAAAGGCTTAGGTGAGAAAGGGATTTAAATGTGTCTAATATTAAAAAAAAAATAAAACTTGTGATACGGAAACTAATGAGTTTATTTTCATTATTACTAAACAAGATTTTCTCATGATGCATTACGTATTTAATGGACATTAATTGCCCCTTAACATTTAGAAATGAGTAAAGTGTACATACAAAACAAATCAATAATTTCAAGTTTATTTTTTTAGCTTCCTGTTAGCATTTCTGTCAGATCAGTCTTAGTCAGGACGTTCAGACAAACATCGTTGCTTGTTAAAAGCATTGCGTGGTTTAGTTTTATCTAGCTGTATAGCTATGATGGTCATCTCCTGTTCTTGTCAGCTGAAAGATAACCAGTGTGACGATCTTCAAAACATCACTGCACCATACATAACATTCCCTAAGCTTTCTTTGTGCAAATCAAAGCGGGGTTTTTTTTTTTTTCACAAAATAGTTTGTCTAATCAACAATATAGCTCAACACCTCAGTGCTTTGTGACTCATTTAAGCATTGACGTCATAAAATTCCAGCTTTTAATAATCTTCAAACTGGCTCAGGATGCAGATATAAGAAAATAAATTAAAGTTCAGTGTTACCATTCAGCTTTATTAACTGATGACTGGCCTATAAATGCAACTGGAACTGCTAGCTACAGGTGACAGTGTAGTGAATTTAATAATTGTTAATGTTACTGTTGTTGCATAAATTTCAGTTTTCAGCTGCTTGTAATATTGAAGTAAAGGTGCAGGCCAGCTGTTGCTGATTTTTTTTTCAGTATAAATAAGTGAATTTGACTTTTGATCTGTGACTAGATTTAATTCATGTCAGTAAAACATTTTTAATGAGATCGTATCACTTAAAACAATTCATTTTCATCGTTGCATTGCTAAAAAAAAATCAAATATTACATAAATTGAGTAATAACAGTAATAACATACTTTCCTTACATTTTGTATGAGGAGAAAGAAAAGAGGAGCAGGTCATTGTGTGTGTGTGTGGTGGGGGTGGGGGGTGTAAACCAGCAGTACACCAGTAAGGGTCCCGAAGTGAGTCAGAGGAGCCTCCACTCCATCCCCACCCCACACATCCCCCTGTCAAACAGGCAATAGTCTCTTCAGAGAGCTGCTGGCTGGCTGCGCTGTTGAACTTGGCCTTGCCATCACTCCAGGGTAACCCAACACCCAGCACAGAGGGGCCAGATAGACCCATGGACGAGGAGGGGGTTGGGAGGGCAGAGGCCCTCTGGGACGCAGAGTGCATTTCAAACCCATCAGTGTCAGTTAGTTCACTAAGTGGTGACATAATCACCATCGCCATGGCTGCTCCTCTGGGAGAGCTAGGCAAGGAGGGAGAGGTGGTGGGAGCTCCGGGCCTCCTCCTCCTCTTCTGGTCGTTGTGCTTGCGAGAGTTTGTGGGTGGTTTCAATGAACTGTCTGCTTCTGTACTCTTGCCATAGTCTTATGGTGTTATTGTATTAAGCATACCATATAAAATGCAACACTCAAACCAATATAAACTAGAGGAGACAACTACACAGCCACACCTTGTATTCTGGGAGCTTCATCGTTCAGGTTATCAAATGAATACATTCAGATCATACAAACTTTAACTTAAATAAAATGTATCTTAATTTAAATCAGTTTTCAAATTTCAAATTTTAAAAAAATCTGCAGTAAAACATCATCGGAGTGGTAAAATACAAATGACATTCAAGAAAAAATGTACCCCCTTAGGATAAAAACCCTCAATAAGAACTACGTAAGTTTAAGGAACTTTTTTTCCATTTGGCACTTACACTACCAACCGAAACTCTAGCCTGATGTATTAAGCGACTGCCATGGTTGCGTGTTGGTCGCCTAAGCAGTGCTTTGTAGACCATTGTGTAAATGTTGCAGTTGTGTACTGTCACCAGGGGGAGGAACAGCTGCTCTATGGGGCTACCGTCGCTTGCTTTCGTGTTGGTCCTTTAGTTTAGCCCCCTCAAAGAAGAGCAGCGAAAACCTAATTTACAAAGTTTTAACTAAGGCGTCCTTTGTAGTGAAGCGAAACTGAGTGTTAAAAACAGCAGCCATTGTTTGTGCCTCTCATGCATCTTTTTTGATCTTTGATTATTTCTTCGTGCTTCTTCCTCTCTGTGGTGAACTCTGCTATGACTCTCTTCCTGTTCTAGTCCACTTTTCAACCAGTCAGCATGCTACCTAGCATCATTTACTGCCAGGCTTTGCACTGTTGGGCATTTCTTTTTATTTGGATGAGTATTTTTGTGTAGAATTATTACCCAGAATCTTTCTTTCTACATAGACAAATATCTGTGCAAACCCACCTGTGTGACTTCTCAGTCATCCAGGTCATGGCAGTCTTAAGAACTTGAAAAGAAAGCGACCAGACTTCTTTAAGATTTGTTTTTTTTTATATATTTTTTTTTGAAGCTCTCTTATCCAAGAGGCAGTTCTGACAAAATGTAGGACTGAAGAAGCCTCGTGGATGAGAGGTGAAACATCGCTTAAAAACAAGACTTGAAGACATACGGTGTCTTCCTTTTCAAGCTCTCTTTCTTTCAAGATCCGTGCAGATACAAACAATGACTTCTGCTTTAGCCAGCTGACAGAATAGCGACTACATAAACACGATAGAGGACTTCTGTATTGGAGCTATGTGTTAACTGTGCGTGATCAAAGGAGACGGCTGGTTGAAAGCGCCAATGTTATACTTTAGTCAGTCATTACATTATCACTGATTATTTCGTTTTGAAGTCTATAAGCCAAAGAACCTTTGGCCTCCAGAAGCATCTTTTTCCTCTAAGGTTATGAAAGAATTTACTTTACGGTCTTTGCAGTTCTAAATTTCCTTTGGTTTTTTTTGTTTTTTTAAAATAATCTGGTGTTTATACAGCTAATGTCATAGTCCTGCTATTTAACATCCTTTAGTCCCCCCACCTCCCTCAAAAATGCCATTTGCTGGTGCTGCTCTGCTCATAGGTTTGTCTGGAGAGTACCTACTCATTGGCAGGTTCTAAAAAAAACCCCAGTAAGGGTTCTAAGAGCTATGATTGTCTTTAGTTCCTGCAAAGCAGTCACAAAAAATAGGGGAAATTTCTTCAAAAGTAATTAGATGTGAAAAAAGTCTTCTGGTCTGAAAGCACCTGTAGCGATATGAAGCAAAAGGGTCACATGCTGAGATTTGGGACAAATTATGGTAGGTTTTATGTATTTACTTTAACTAAAACAGAACTTGCAACTACAGGGGACTGAATATACTGGAGCACAGTGTGCAGCACTTCACTCTGTATTTAACATTTATTTTCATGTACGACCATTTTCTATAATGTACTCTACTGCAACACTTTGCTTTTTTTTGTTTGTTTCTTTTAGATAGATTTTCCTACCTTTTAAGCCTACAAGTGTTGGTTTCCATTCATTAAGCATTAAACCAACCTTCAGTGATCTGAAACTTGCTTCAGTTGTGTTTTGACTGAACATCCTGGAAAATGGAAGAAAACTGTTTAAATTGGCTTCGCTAAAAGAAAAATCTATTAGCATTAATGTAAAGTAATGTATATGTCACTATAGGTAATGGACCACAACATCACACCCAGCTTTAAACAGCAGCTCCTGATGCAGAGACACTTTGGTAAAGGTTAGAACAAGTCACTCACACATGGCAATAGGCGTAAGTGAGTAAGAATTGCTATAAACAAGCTGCATTAAATCCCACTTGATATTTTATTGTTCTACATCTTTGCATCAGGAGGATTTGAAATTTTTGCATTTAATTTATTAGATCTTACTTTGAAAGTTATAGTTAAATATCATCTGGTAATATATGCATAAACAACATTTGCCAACCGCATGTTAAATATTGTACAAGTTTAACAACTTTAACTTCTCATGTTGAGTTAATGACTATACTGTTGACAACATAAAATACTCCTAATGAAGTCGCTCTTGAGCAGCGATATGTGGCAGTGAGTTCGCCACTGTTTTGTTTCCTGTTTCAACCACATGAATAGTGAGGAAACTATCAGGGCTGTCACAGGAAGACAACAAGTATGATCCAAATGACTGGCAATACTTTTCACAGAGAAGTTGAAAGCAATGCTGTTTTTCACATCTCACCTACATGTTTCCATTTCAAAATCAAAAAAAATAAGGGGCTTGTACGGTACTATGCACCTCCGTCCTTCCTGCTACAACTTTTAAAAGGTTGCAGGTCACCTTATTGCTTGCAGTACTGCGTAGTTCCATGATTTTTTGAAAAAGACGGTAATGACTCAAATTGATTTATCTTGCACAATCAAATCTAGAAATACAGAGGAAATGCACAATTAGCTGCACACAAAGTTGAGCTCTCCTTACCAAGAGATAGATGTGGCTTAATTGGATCGTTTCAGGTTAACATTTCAATTTACCTAACCATGACCGAAACACGACCAAACTTCTTGTTATTGCGTGTTGTAAATCACTGTTTCGGAGTTTTAAAAAAAATAATAATAATAAAACACTACAAACCACGATGAAGTTATTATTTAATTATTTCATGCCTATCAAGTTGGTACCAAATGGCTTCTCTATTTTAGTGAGGATATTACTCATTAGGCTGAAAATTTAACAATAAAAATCAAAATTCTGTTTGCTGATCATTTTCATGACATTTTAATTTGGTTTCTTATGAATTGCATATTTAACTTTCAGTGACCAGAATAGATGTGATAGGAAATGAGTGTAAGAGACGGACTGCTCGGGTCGAGCGGTTTCCAGGCTTACATGGAGAACAGAGGAGGAGTAGTGGATATATCCTGAGAAAAGGATGCTAAATATGGAGCTGCCAAGCAGGAAGGAAAGCGGGAGACCTCAGAGGAGGTTCATGCAGAGGGTTGATGTGACAGAGAAGCATGCTAGGGACAGGATAAGATGGAGTTAGATGATCTGCTGTGGTGACCCCTAAATGGACCAGTCGAAAGAAGAAAAAGAAGAATTTACATCCCAAATAATGAAGTTAGTTTGAGTTGAATCGGCTTAAAGGAATTTACTGTGTAACATGTACAGGTGTGCCATGGCAGGAGTCTAATGGCTCCAGAGATAGACATCGCATGAGTGCATTCAAAGTTGAGCATAAAAGACAAAGTGCAACATTCCAGAATCAATCAAGCTGATTTAAGGGCTCGGCTCTCACAGCTACAGCAACACAGAGACCCAGGTTCATTTGCCAGGAGCTGTGCTGCCAACTGCCAAAACATATTACTACACTCCAAAGCACTGGCCAGAACAATCTAAGTAGATATAAGCCAAGCTAAGGTAGGCTGGGAGGAAGCCATTGAGGAACAGGGGCAGCCCAAATTCCACCTAACACGTGCCACAAGGTTGGTCCATGGTGCAACAAACCATTGAGTGAAGAACTGTTGCAGCACCAGTTTCCACTTTTTGTTAGTCTAACTGCAGCTGCTCAATAGTTTTAACTCTTTCTCCTTTAAACAACCTATTCAGGGTAACCTTTATTTCTCTTTTCTCAACTCAGCGATTGGTATTTCTGGCCTCCTTTGATAAAAAAAATGAATGCGTGTGCATCAGTCTAACCCAGAGACCCATTCTAATGCTCAATCAACCACATCTTTATTGATATATAACGTGGTGTCAAAATCATTAAGGTTACAGGGAAACTCATCAAACGTCATTGTTATCAAAGAGTTAAAGACCTAAATTGTGTCTAGAATGTGAAACAATAACCAAGGTTAGCACTGGATGAGTTATCAAACTGTGATCAAAAGTCATTACATTGTGGAATTATTAAAAAATATTGTGCAAAAAACAGGGAGGAATAAATATTTCTTGAATAGGACTGATTCAATATTTCCTAAATATCTTCTTTTACAGTAAATTGGTAGCGTATATAGTGTAATTGGCTTTCTAAGTGTGCAAATGAAAGTGGTTAGCATTAAAGGGCACGTATTACCAAGCATGTGTGTTTTTTTTTTTGACATTTTCTAATAATTGGATGCAAATTTGTGTGACTCATAGCACTTTGAAACACGTTTTCATAATGCTATACCATGAAATAGTGAGTAAAAGATAATCACCTATAGGCAGCCATTCATACAATGATGTGCATGAGGTGTTCTGATCTGTGCCTTATCTTCACTGCCACTTGTATACATGAAAAAATAAAAAAAATTTAAAAAAGACATGAGAAAGTGGCAATTTTTTTTATTATCTTATTTTTTTGTTTTCTTTCATTCTGTTTTTTTCCTCTAATTTTATCTGTTTGTGGCTTCTATCTCTCAATACCCTAACCTAACGAGAGGTGAGTCTAATCTCGGAAAAGATGGTTATCAAACTGCAGAGCTGTGAGACTTCACTTTGTCATTGTACCAAATACAGCCGCCAGTGTCAGCAGCGTTACCTGCATTCCCACACATAGTGATCTTTACTTGATTTTTCCACTGCTCAGTCATTTCCAAATGACTGGGATGAAATGCGAGCAAGTGTTTGGATGACGTGATCCTCAATAATGCCTCCTCATTCCATCGGCGCTGGCCATCTAACGATGGACAAGACAAAGAAGCTTATCAACCAGAGCATATAACATGGCAGCCAATTAAGATATGCTCTCTCTATCACACAATATGCATTCACTATCGGTATCAAAGGGTCAGGAAAAGAGAGCGAAATGAATGAGATCGGTAAACGAAGAAGCCCCTTAACCCAAAGGAAAAGAGTATTTTGAAATGTGTCAGGGTGAGATTTATACCCTGGGAAATGCAATGTGGGAATTTGTTTTGTGGACAACATACATTTGTAAAGAAGGCGTCGGTACACTAGTTTAAAAACTAGTGGCCAATACCAGTGTGGTGGGCACTAGATGGCACTAATGAATGGTAATTATAATGACGAGTGCCTTTAATAATAATAATAATGATGAATTACTTGTAATAAGTCAGTGCCTAGATACTTTAAAGCACTATATAGTATTTAAGGACAATTTCAGTATTGTAGAGCAAACTCAGGATGGTCTTCTGGATATGATTAAAAATATAAATAGTTTTTTATATACAGTCATCTATGCAAAAATGAATTATATTGAAACTTAAATCATGAAATAATTCAGAAAACAAAAGTTTAACTCTTGAAGTATAATTAATGTATTTAGTAATGTTTTTATTAATATTACAGTATTTGATCAATGTTGCATTGTAGTTCTAGACACGTTCTATATTACTGTGTTGTATTTTTTGTGGCAGTGGAGAATGTGTAATGTAAATTACACCATCTGTGATTTATTGCTCATACATGGAATTAGTGACCTTTTAAGAACCTTTTGACCTTTTAATGTCATGATTTCCTTTATCTTCACCCCCTCAAATATATTTTTGAAGGTGGACTCGCGCGCTTAGTCACAACCGGGGCTATTTGCAAATTTAATTATAGATTATTCCTGGAAGAAAATCTTAAGCTTCTCGGATACAGATGTGAAATGGTGAGGTGTTTTGCCCTACGTGCTTTCAAGTGTGAGCCTTGTTTCCTTCAAGTTAGCATTAAGTTTTTGAAAAAGCCATTCTGATTCATGACAAGATAATGATACTGTCTCATTTACTTGTCATAAATAATAAATCTGTTTTTAAGGTTAAAAATGTCAAAAGCTATTTAAAAATATAAGATGTTTAATCACATATAGACTGACAGGTTTATGGAAAAAAGACCAAAAAAACACTTCACTGTTCACACAGTTACTTACGTTCCTTTGTTTTGTACAAGAATTTAATATTCTGAAAAAAAACAGGTTCTAAATGGTCAATCACTTTTAATATAAATTGAGCCCTTCAATAGAAAGGGCCATGCAAAATTCTCAGTATGTGTGTGTGTGTGTGTATTCATATATGTGTACACATGTATTTACGTAACGCTCATTATTTAGCATATTTAGTATTTTGATGAAAAAGCTGTCACAAAATGAGTAAACAAGTGCTCAGAGCTAAGACTTCCAGCTCCGTGCAGTCCGGTATGCCGTCACACTTTAGCTCACTTTGGCAGATACGGCCTGAGACGTGTCAACTTAGTGCAGATGTCAAACCTCGGGTGCTTATGAGAAGGCCAGGGAGCAGAGCGATAATGGCGGTCTGCGATAATGGTGGCCTGCGATGCGACGTTAGTTATCGTACAAACGGGGGTCGTCGGTCCCGACCCCTCTTGTTCCAAAGCGATCGCGTAATCGTCCATCTGGGCTCCGCGTACTGCCTTCCTCCTGTTTGTCGTTGGGCCTTATCGTCGGTAGAGGCTTAATCTGCCCTGGTGATAAGATGTGTGTTGCTGAATACACACGCATGCACGCACACACTTGCACACACTGCTCATGCTCCTGCTGTCACCCAGCGATGCACTGATATGTGTGAAGTTGCGCCATTTACTGTTGCAGATTATTATTTGGCATTTTGAAATGCGGGAAACTCCCTTATTTCCATGTCATTAATTATCTGAATCCGGTGTGATGAGTCATGCACCAAAATATGAAACAACCAGAAAAGCAAATATTTTTCTGAGGATTCTTGATTATGGGGAAAAAACACAAAATGACCAAAGTAACCACGGTAACAGCGAATGGGGACATTTATCCTGTCAAACTGCATTCGTACTTGGACTATTTCCCGCTCAGTTGATGTTATCTTCCCACTTTCACACCACACGTTCTCTCATTAACAGCTAAAGAATAGAACAGAAAATAAAGAGCAAAAACATCTGATTTCAAAGATTAGATAAAGCAAAAAAAAAGAGTGGTTTATCTCTAAGTGTTCACATCCTTGAGTTTCTCTGAAGGCTGCCATATAAGGTCAGTCTCTCTGAGGCGCTTCATGTGGTTAAGGTAAGCTGAGCGAAGCAGGGAGAGATGAAGAGGAGAAGAAACGCAGAGAGGAAGAGAGAGCACCTTGACGCGAGCCCAGACTCTCCTCTGCGGTGTTTGAGCCCATGGCAGGCTGCAGCTCTGAGCTGAGGCACACAAGCGCTCGGCAGTGCTGACAGTTTCACTACAACAGCAGTGCAAACAGGTGGTGAATAATAACAATTAACAGCTGACACTTTACTTTTACTGTGCACGAGATGACATGACAGCATTTACTCTTCAAACGAAGACCGGAATGAAAATTTGCACAACTTAAAAAAGTGACCCAAAAATTGATAACAGGCAAAGTCTGCTTTTTTTTCTTATCTGAAACTAATCTGTTTTTTGTTGATTGCAATTCAACGAGATCTTTTGGATTTATTAGGGCTGGTTACATTCGTTCTTTTACTTACCACGCAAACTTATCCCAGCAGGTTCATTTTTAAATATAACCTTCATGTTTAGTGGAAGCTATCGGTTTAAAAAATCACTCCAACCCTCCGAACCTCAGCATTCATTCTGTATTAATCTACACATTCAAAACAATTATGGAATATATCGCTGTACTCATGTTCAATTTGTGTAACCTGCTGAGTTTTTTTTATTACATTAGAGAGATTATTAAGTAAGTGTGATGTGTTCACACCTTCCCATAGCTAGTTATGAATGTGGTTAGCAGCAGTTTTGCAGCCACTTCCTATTTAAAATAGCTTGTCTTGGTCAAAAACCACCCAGGTGAATATCTGGCAGTGAAACATTACAAAAGTTAGACAACATGCCGAGGGTGGTTTGCACGTCTTTAACGCGACCCTTTAACATTTTGCATTGCATACTTCTTGAACATCTAAAATTACATTAATAAGAATAAGGTGATATTATCCTAAATGATAAAATGCAAGCCAAGTTACTTTTCACAAAAAAGGTAGTAGATAGCATAAAGTAATCTAATATTGCTCAGTTTGAGGTCAGTTAATCCTTTAAATGGTATAACTTCCTGTCAGATATCGTTTATCTACTGCTGTTTATATCAGTTTGTATTTAATAGTCTTCACACCCACATTTTAAGTCATTAGCAACTTCACAAACCTTGAAGTTGAAGCTCTTTGATGACCTAATACATGCGCGCTCTCTATGTTTGCACATATGTTATTGTATTTCTATTATAAATATTATTTTAGATGTAGTAACTCCTGTGTTATGTTTCATTGGCCATTTTTGGGCTTAAATACAAAATAAAAGAATACATCAAACAGGCAAAAAAAATCCAACCTTTTGTCACAATGACTAAGAAAAATGGCTTCTAATTAGTTAATTCCTGTTTTGTTTTTTTTCAGTAAGATGTCATCTGTTTTTAAAATTGTATCTTTAAGCAATTACGAGAAGTCAAGTGACCTACACGTCCACCACCATGAATTACAATTGTACAGAGCCCAGTATCTTCACAGGGTTAATAATAATAATAGCAGCTACACGACCTGACATTTTAAATCAGCTCAGGCAGACGACTCCAGGCATATTTTATTTTTCAGCCTGCACCCCTGTCATGTCAACATCTATTCAAAAGCAACATGTTTACTCCATAAGATACGGGCTGATAGGAGAAGGTGCAGAATTTTCCTCCTATTCAAAGAAGCACACGGAAAATAGAGCATTGTGGAAAAACGGTGTGCAAGTTTGTAGGAGATTTGATGGTGGCGGCAACGGAGGGGTAGCCCGGTAACCTGAGAGAGCCTCTCCGTCACTGCTGGACCGTCGCCCATCGCTTTATCGCCACCGCAGAAAAATACACAAAACATGTTTACGACGCCCTGATAAAATCCAGCACTCTGCAGCCATGCACGTCTACGCTCAATATTAATAGATATTGTAAAGGGCACGGAGCAATATGAAGACGCTGTGTTACTGTTATTTAACAGTATTTTCACCATTAAGTCAAAGACAGTTGGATTCCCACTGGAGAAAGTGATGGAAAAATACAGTTTGAGCTAATGATTTTATCTTGTTTTTCTTTTCTTTTCCTTTTTTTAACTGGATTATTTTTATTTTTATAGGCTGTGTGCAGTTTTTCGAATAGCCAACCTCTCTGTTTTCATACATATTTGCTTATCAGATGCAGTGTGAATATCGATTTCCCGGATGTAGGGTGATAAGGTCTTTACAAGGCCCGTCCCTCTATGAGCGCTGGTGAATATTTTATCCACCGTGGATTATAATGAGTGATTAAGCTCAGTGAGAGCCATATCACCAGAGCCATCCCTTTTAATAATTCACTAGAAAAACTGTATCGATAAACACGCCTAATGCGATTCAGCGAGAAGTTATAAGCCGCTCGCTGGACGTTAACATAGAAATTCTGATTTAATGCAACAACAACAAAAAGAAAGCCCTAAGCCGCTGACACAGCCTGGTGCTGTGCCTTCTCTCAAAGTTCCCCAGTGAACAGTTTGAATTGATTACAGTGCGTCGAGATGCTGTGTGTGTGTGTGTCGAAGGAACAGACTTGAAGGAGCCTGAGAGGGAGCCATGTAATGGTGCCTGATGACAAGGCAAGTGATCTGGGCTAGTTGGAGGCAACCGTGAGCTGGCGAGCTGCTTGGCTGTAACCTAAAACACACCAGGAAAAAAAAAACAGAACATACACACACTGAAAGACACACATTCATAGAAATACTATCTCCTTCTCACTTTCTACAGTACCTGACAGTATGCATGTCTACCTTCTGTGACTAAGCATACGAGTGAGGAGGCGGCCATGAGGCACTTTGTTTTCTATGAACTCTCCAATGCTTTAAAAATCACTGGAACTAGTCACACTTCGCATCACAGTTTCATACCCAGAATGTGATTTGCAGTTATGTGCCTGGTATTGTTTTTACATAATTTTCCTGTGTAACAAATGTGTATTTTTTTTTTAAGAAAATATATATGTGCATGTAGTTTCAGTCAACATAGTTAAAAAGAAAAAAAAAAAAAGTTCACGAAACATTTCCAATGGAGGGAGTTTTCTGGGTTTTCTAAAAATGAAATTCTAAAAATTAACTCTGATTTTCACACCCTAACAGGCGCAAGGTGAAACACGTACTGTTCTTGAACGCTTACACCTTGTTTTTAAATCGAGGGAACTTGCGTAGCTGCGTTTCTCGTACTTATTTCTACTTTAACAAATGGCTGCAGAAATACGATGGAGGGCAGCACAATGCCACCGCATGGTCTTCTAAGACAAGTATGATTACTGTTGATCTTTTGCCCTTTAATGCTGGCTTTTTTTTATGACACACTTTCAGCAGTACAACCCTGGCTATAAGAGCGAGGGCAGAATAATAGAGAGATCAAGACCTTATCACGCAAGATCAGATAGAAAAAATTCCCCCATATATCCATCCATCTCTCTTGCTTCCTCTCTCTAGATTTATATATATATATATATATATATATACACACACATATATAGATATATATATATATATATTTTTCCCCTGGACCTTTTTATTATTCAGGACAGGCAATGTACAGTCCATGGTTGTGAAAACAGGAATAATCTCATGCAGCAGATTAAGTGGATTAATTAGGGTTTTATTCATCAGGGTGAATTGGTACCTAAAGAGCTTCCCCCTGCAATGACAAGGATTTTTCACCCTTAATTATCTCGGGCTGTGGAATGCAGTCCTGCATGTGCGGCGCATCGAATAAAGAGGAGGCATATCACCCTGCAGGCTGACTGTGGAAATGTGAATCTTTACACCCTCTGAGACTCGACTTCGCTGCCATTTATTTATTTCAACTGCAGCTCTTTTAAAAAATCTTTTTTTTTTTCCTGTTGCGAGTTGTGCAGAATTCAGGCTGGCCCTGCGTGAGGTCACATTAGACCGCAAAATACTATCTCACGATCAAGCCCCTCATCAGGCCCATCTCTTATCTTTTGATCATTTTCCACTTACAGAGGCACACTCTCACACACTCTCACCCTGTCAATCAGAAATTCTCAAAAAAAAAAAAAAACCCCACTTACCATACTGTATATGGAACCACATGTGCAAGCAGTTGGTATGAGAAAAGACAAAAATGAGTCTTAAGTAAAGAGTATTTCCATTTGTAGCATTAATAATGATAGTGAGATGGGTAGGATTGAGTGTAAGCTTTTTGCGTGCCTCGAAATTTATTAAAAAAAATAAATATACGACTTATATTTTAATCTAATTGATCTATTTTGGTAGTTTTCTTTGGTTTTTGAATTCATATTTCTTTTTTCACAAGAGCAAAAAAAAGTATTTTGTATTTTAAATGAACTGAATGATGAAATCAAATTTCGTAAATGTAATATAATTATAATTCATATAATGTGTATTTTAAAGCGTTTTAAAAGGGGATTTTTAAAAAAAAATTTTTTTAAATGCAAGCACAACGAGCATGCAACCCAAAGCGCACCAAATGCATAAGCCCGAGTACACCACACACACCGTCAACACTGGTCGAGATAAGTTTTAAAGCAGAGTCCTGAGTAATTTCAAAAAGTACAGAAGAAGCAGAAAAAAGCATGTCTGCAATCGATGCGACCACATCAAGACAATTCATTGAAATGTGCTATTTCATTACCACTGATGTGAAACTGCCAATGCGCATAGCCACTAATACTGTACTGTTCAACGAGCTGGGGAGCGCTTTTTCAAACTCTCTTTTAAAGAAAGTGGTGAAAGTGGACTTTGAGACCCATTCAAGATGGGACAAGAGCTTCTCAGTGACACAAACGTGGACTTTCTCAAGTTCCAGGCTTTCGCCATCGAGCACAAAGCGGCCAGGGAGGAGCCGAGCATCCCCAAACGGGTAGATAACAAAGTTGGGATAAGGATAGGGGAAGGAGGTGGAAGGCTATAAAGAGTGGGATAGATGGTACCGAGGTGGCGGTGGGATGGAGAGCAAAAGCAGGGTGGGCATTCACCAAGCGGGTCAGACGTAACGCTTGACTGGCGAAATGTCAGATACACATCTACGGTCTTTAGTCTCCCCTCAGCTGACTGACAGGCTGTTCTGTAAGAGGCGGTGTGTGTGTGTGTGTGTGAGAGAGAGAGAGCCGACATTTAATTTGTATAACAGCAAGAACAGTACCGTGTTTATGTGCTACTTGTATTATATAAAAACCTCGGCTTAGCTCCAAAATATCACATTTTGCAGACTTAAAACTGTTAAAAATACAATTTAAAAAAAGTCTGAACGGTCTTTAAGTTATATATGATTATATATTGGATAGTGTTTGTTAACCAATGAATGCATGAGTATGAAATTGTGAAACTCTACTAATGAGCCCCGAGAGAAAAGCCAAACATGAGTAAGTAGAAGGCAGGGACACTCAGGCCAGGAAACAACAGCAAACAGGTTTGTGTTTAAAAGCTTCGGCATTCAAGTCCAAAGTGCCCGGGATGATATAAATGGGATTGTATGAATTTCTGAACAAAGAGCTGCAGTGATTCATGTATGCATACATTTCTCTGTAACACTGAATAGACACTCACAGACACCCTTATGTTGAAACAAAAAAGAGCAGTAAACAAATCGTTGGCTTTCACACTGATCGCTATTTTTGTGACTTGGGTAGAAGATCAGACAAGAAAAGATGCTGTAACTCTGTGACCTAGAATGATAGTATGAAGGCAGACTTAATGAAATGAATGAAAACTTCAAAGGCCACTGTCGATAAGTGACATTTTAATCTCTGGTGTCAATCGTGCTGCGTATGCTGCTCTCTCTGCTTCATCAGCACCAGTTGTTTTGTTTGTATTCCTTGGAGGTGGCACGGATGTCTTACTAGAACTTCAAATGCGTGTGCACTTTTTTGCCATAGCTTTCTGAAATGACACCACCTGAACGGGCGGTTTGTGGGAGCAAAAGCGTAGGACAGATTACTGAAAGTTTCGTCACACAAACATTAACTAAATGATTGTAACACTTGGACATCTGTATTTCGAAGTGACACACTCATTATGTTAAAGCACATTTAAAATATTTATGAACTAAGTTGTAGATGTTGATAGAATTATAAATGATGCCACTGAATGTGTAGCTTTAGCAGTAATACTACAGAGCAGTACTGGGATGACTTTTTATTGCTGTTGTTTTTAGCTAAAATACAGGTGCAGTCATTTTTAATTCATTATTAGCCTTGTATTTAATTGCCTGGTAGTAAATACATATGTGAGAAAAATATCTTTAAAACCATTAAATAAAATACAAGATGTACATTAATAAAGGTTTGCAATTTAGGAAACAAAGCCTCAATAAATTTAAGATTTGTATATCGATTTTTATTCACTTTATCTATTTTTAGACCAAATTGAGCAAGAAAATCTACAATGTAAGAATGTATGTTTCTAAAATACAACTGTGACAGTTACTACTGTATATAGAAGCTTGAATGTTTAAAAAGAGACATTTATTTATTTATTTACTAATTTCAAGGAATTTTGTTCTTTTATTTTGCGAGGTTGAAATAAGCCCACCACTATGCCAACAATGGATAACATAAAAACTAATTAGAATTAAATTAAATGATGGCCTGTTTTGTTAGTGTATTTAACAATAAAGAATTTAAAGAGGCACTGTTCTGAATTTAACACAAGCTGACACGGATGCATCAGGATCAACAACAGAAGTAAGGATACTTCTGCCTACGTCATCCCATTTGCCCCTCCTTACCCAGTTGACCTTCCCAGTTTACCGCTGAGGCTGAGCGAGCCTTGCAAACTAAAGTGATTTTTACATCTTTTTTTTTATCCCCACAAATGTCTGATTTTATATACTCAAAATAGTGTTTTAGTGGCTTCGTGATTCTCTCTTTATGTTTTAATCTCAGTATTTAAAAATTGATTCTCTCATCCAGCTCTGTAATTTTATTTAGTTAGTTACTTACAAACACTTTGTTAAATAAAACTTTTTTTATCCATAACTCTCTTTTAATACTAACGTGACAGTTCTATATATATACTTTTTTATTATCTTATCGTTTACATGTCCATCTCACGCCGCCCTTTTTCTCACAGCTTGCATGCCATTTTTACAAACTGCACATTTCCTTGGAATGCATTTAAAATTGTGATTTGAAGGCTAATAATACTCATGAAATACACTTTATCCCATCCTCCCAACAAGCTGTTTAAACCTCCAAAGGATACTTCCCTTTTGTAATTAAGCATAACATGAATGATAGTGACTTCCTCTATGTTCTTCATCACTTTCTCTTTCTGTTAAAAGTAGGTCAACAGGGATTTCCTGCTCTCAGACGTTTTCTTTCCAGTCAACACCTGGTCTTTGTAATGCCACTTAAGCGCGAGGAAACATTGTGTGCACTTGTGTATATACAACATACGGGATCTCAAGTTAAAACAGCTTGTACATTTTTTTACCACTGTGCAAGGAAACCTAAGACTGCTATCAACCTTTGTAGCGCAGCCAGGGATTCAACTCTCGCAGAAACTGAGAAACAGACAGAGCTGAAGATTTAGCTGCAGCTTCGGGCTGGGATTTTAAAAATGCACAAAAACAACAGGCGCATGTTTATTCTGCTAATTTTTCCAATTTAAAGTTTTCTTGAGAGATGCAATATGAAACAAAAGCCTGCATTAGTTTTCTTTTTTTGGGGAGGGGGGGAGACTGAATTATTAACAACCCGAGGCTTACCTTTGCATTTCTAATTACACCACGCGGAGAGATGGCTCTCCAACTCTGCAGGCATCCAGTTAGAGTGTCATTCTGAAGGATAAATCCATTGCAAAGAGGCTAATTCAAAAAGTAGGTTACAGAAAAACAGAAAAAAACTCTTCTGCTTTAAACGACTGACAACTAATCAAACGCGTCTGCACTCAGAAATCTGATTTCTGTGACTTAGTCTGAAGCATTTTAAAAAGTGGCCAAACAAAGTTCTGTCATAACACTGAATTACTATTCAATATGAAAGAGCACAAAAAACCCCTGATTTGACAACATGGGGAGAATAGAAGATAAAGGGTGAGTTAAAAACAAAAAAAGTTTTTGATCTGTTTTGTTATTTATCTGTGACAGATTGATGGGTGATTTTTCACTTTAATTTTCTCACCTATTTTTCTCCTTGTTGCAAAGGCGCCGATCACCCACAGTGGGTATGTCATCAAAGAGGTGCAGAGTGTGGTTGAGGGGGAGGGGACTAGGTTTTGCGGCAAGCTACACAAAATAATTCATCATATTTAGCCGATGTGGGATCACAGCAGGCTTCTTAGAAGCAAAAAGCTCAAGAACACAAGTGGGGGAATACTCACTTTTGCCTCGACGCTTTCCTCTTCCTCTGCTGATTTCTCTTTAGCAAGCTCCCTCCTTTGCAAAACACACACACACACGCAATCACGCACACCTGCACAGTGATAGGCCTGGTAGTGCACAATCAAGCTCAGAGTCATACTGAAAGCACAATGCTGTAAGATTCTGAGAATGTGTTCATTCTCTTTTTCTCAACCTGATCTTTCTGAATGATTAATTTTCCGTTTCAGGGGCACCACTGAGTGTCAAAAATATGTCAGGGTTTAAAAGCCTCTCTAAGAATTATTAAGTCACCAATACATAGAAAACTCCAAGAGGGGCAGCTCATTTAACATCAAATTTCTAAGACTTCAAAAAAAAAGAAAAAAGCATGCACACAAACCCACACACTCTTAAGAGTCAGTTGCACCACTTTTCCGACCTCTGGATAGACTGTGGGGTTGCAGAGCCTCCCCTCCAGAGAGTGTGCTCGCCTGGGTGTGGTTTTACCCTTGGTCTGCTTTCACCCTTTCGTGCTGCCTTCGTGGTCATCTCTTCATCCCCCCCGCCCCCTCCCCACTACACATGAAAAACACGTGGCAGCCATGGCACTGACGTGTTGTTTCGTGCTGTCTCTCACATATACAAAGAATCCTAGCCACAACCACATGTTTATGCAAGTGTTTTTAAGGTGATCACATGCTTTAGGCGTAGGTGCTGTGGAGGGCCTTTTTTTAGATGGTTCCTAGACGATGCTACAAGATCATTCTTCTCACAGATCTCCACAGTCTTTCACTCGCTAAATGACCCCTTGTCACAGCCTTTGAAAGAGGTTCAAAGTGTTGTGAAGGAGCGCATACCATCTTTCACCAATTCTCACCAAGTAGTAACAAAAACCCCGTGAAGGTGGAAGTAAATGTCTTTGTGCACCAGCGTAAGGGTCACAGGGTGGCTGAAGCCTCTCCTGGCTAATACTGGGCACGTGGCGAGGTACACCCAAAGCTCACAGATAATAAATATTGGAGCAAAATAAAGATTTTTTTCAGTTTGTTAGCTCTCAAATCTATAAGCCATTAACTTAGCTCTGATCTTAGCGCACTGACCACCGCCATGTCGGTTTTCTTTGAAAAATGTTGTAAACACCAGAAGGGCCAGTGCTGAGTTATCAGCTGAATCTAACAAGCTGCATTTATAAACCACACTGGTGCAAGGCGCACAGACACACACATCTGCTAATACGTGTGCGTTCTAAGTAACTGACTGTTGGTGATGATACTCGGCTTTCGCCTGCTAAAACCGACGAACAGTATTCATGTTTCAACTTCCACTAAAAATGTTCGAGAACGTGACAAATGCTGCGTACGAGTCTAGTTTGCTGCTTCAAATGAGTAGAAAGCAGAAAGCCACGCCCCTGACAATAAATGCCAAATTTTAATCCTTATCCATAGCCAAATAAATGAGTTATTTTCACCCACCATATAGTTCAGGGGTGTCCAACTCCAGGCCTCGAGGGCCGCTGCCCTGCAGGTTTTAGATCTCATCCTGGGTTAACACACCTGAACCACATGATTAGTTCATTACCAGGCCTCTGGAGAACTTCAAGACATGTTGAGGAGGTATTTAGGCATTTAAATCAGCTGTGTTGGATCAAGGACACATATAAAACCTGCAGGAAAATCGGCCATTGAGGCCAGCAGGAAGCAGGAAACCATCCACAGAGGCCGAAACTGCTGTTTGTAAGTGTGTGACGGTATTATAACTGATGGTTAGTTGGTCATTTTACCACAAGGAATGTACGTTGATAGGCTCAAGTGGCTATTAAAGGAACTGCGCTTCTTTTTACACTTTTTTTTTCACCACTTTTTTTTTTTTTAAAAAGTTAAAAGTTGAGCCAGCCCTCCCTAATTAATCTTAAACCACATAGACTCATATTATACTCATACATATTAAATTGGATGACAGACTCTTTAAGAAAGGCAAAGGTTATGTATGAGTTTGCACTCCTACAAGTTTGGATCGGGTGGGCTCGAGTATTCATTACTACTTTCATTTGTGTGGCTCCTCTTCTGTGGGCCCATGCCAGTTACTGCAGTATTGAGTGCTATGGTCCTGAGGTGCGTGTCATCTGTGGTTGAAGTGTGTCATTTGTCATTTGCTTTTCTTTGCTGGGAGTTTGCTTTTCACTTTAACAATAAGCCGACGGTAATAAAGTGTTTTTTCTAAATAGCATTTGATCAATCAAAGGTGTTTATTTCCTTTTAGATATAACACTACAATCTGAAAACAGATCGATTAATCCTACCTTAATTTGTGAATTTGTTCTTGTTTTTATACTCGGAAATCAAAAAATGAACACTTTGTCAGAAAATGTAAAAACAAACTCAAGGTCAGACACACTTTTTCACCTCATTACCTCACCATCCATTCTGGCACGTTCTCGTATCCTCCCCATCGTTCTTCCTCTCAATTTCAAATCAGGAGTTTAACCTCCAAGCAGATTCTGCTCACGAAATAACGGCGGACCTGGCCACGCACCGTGGGAGAATTACCTCCCATAATTATACCGCAATTATGACCGAGATACAATCAGCATTATTCTAAAAAAATAAAATGAAGAAGAAGAAGAAGAAGGGGGGGGAGGAAAGTTTAAATGAGTAGTGGGAGGGAGGGATGGAAAGAGTTGGAGCTTTAGTGTCTCTGAGGGGATTGGTGACAGTCCTGTGAAACAAAAGGAGGCGAATGGACAGAAAACCGCTCTAATTAAGCACAGAGAAAAGATGGTGTCTCTGGTAATTATAAAAGTGTAAGAGATTCTTAACTCGCCTAATTTTGTTTCACTTCTGCAAATTTTAAAAGTTGACTCCTAATGTTGGGTGGAAAGCGCAAACTTTCATGGTTAAGCGTAAAATGATCTATAACAAATGTACCGCTTATTTATTTGACCTAAGGATACGATCATGAAAACAACACGGTGCTTTTCTAGCTGACCACAAGAGGCTCTGCGAGCGTTCTGCTGATAGAATCACTCCTGGCTGCAGAAAATAGGGCCTGCAACAAATAAGCTCTGCCTTCAAATATCCTCAAACTGCCATCCACCTTCCAAATACAGACATCCAAAAAAAAAAGAAAAAAATGTCGGAGGTTTTAAGGCTCCACTTTCCAGCTAGTCATTCTCAGTGTGTGTGCAGCTTTAGTCTGGAGCTGGATAGCAGCAGACAGGACATCTGCTCTTCATATCCGCCTGGTGTGTTGCACAAAGTGGACTCTCTTAGCTGCAGCCATGGGCCCAGCGGCTGCACGGTGGGCACAATTCCCTCTCCAAACACAATTCGGAAAAGGGACTTGTTTATCCAACCATTCAAGGTTTGGATCAGAGGCAGATAATGTCTGGACGGGTTTGAGTCTCCTTTTCCATGTAGCGGCACACATCTGTATCTGAGCTTTTCTCGGGGACAAAAAAAAAAAGAGCCGGTGAAGTGGTGTAAACTGAGCCGGTGTACCATATACAAACAGAAATACGCAGGTAGGTTATGCATTGCCAAGTATCTAAAGAAGACAGTGTCCATTACAAAGTCACACAGAACTTTTAATCTGCTTTATCCTGTTCGAGAAAAAACAGTTTGTATAGGTCACAGAAAAGTCTCGAGATCCATTTGTACTGCACTTTCATCACTCCTGCGTCACATTTCTTTAATAAAACACCAATCTCAAACATACCGTCACCCTTTTAAGGTCAGTGTGTACGTGTGTGTGAATGAGAAAAAAAAAAATCAAACATTTAAAAGCTGCAAAAATGATTTATAACCTGTATATTTCAGATATGTAATGGCTGCAGAGTATCTGCAGGCAATGCCATTACTTATTTCTGAAGGCCCACCTGATTGTAGTCAGACAGACTCACCTAAAACACCTAAAACAGCTCAATAAAGCACCTTGAGCCGTGATTGGGATCTCACTCATATTCCCTCGTCACGAAGATGAATGCATTCGGAGACGAAGGATGAGAGAGTGGGCTGAGTTTTAATAAATTCTGCATCATGCTTCTGCCACGGTGCTCACAAGCTAGTGACAACTGCATTTATTTAAAGGGGTTGATAAATTAATTTGTTTTTTTTTGTAATATTATTATTATTATTATCTGGAGAAATATATATTCACAGACGACGAATGATCATGACCGAAAAATGGAAGCGTTACCCAGACAGAAAGAGGAACTATTTTTCCCTCCCTCCATATTTATTATTCTTCAAATGTGGTCGATGGGAGGAAGAAGAGGAGAGAAACCCGTTTTTGTGAGTCTTCAGCGCTTGAGACTTATTTCAGCAAACTTTAGCTACTTTGGGTTTTTCGGGGGTTTTCCATCAGCGCTTGCAGAAGAAAAGAAGCTGACGCTGGATCTCGATAAGAGAAAACGAGAAAGATCAGATTATTGGCCACAGGTCACTTGCGGACACAAACGCCCATGCAAACGTATCGCAACGCAGCGCACAAATTCACCAGAAAAAGCTGATCACAAGTAAGATTTTTTTTTTTCCAAGTTCCTGCATTAAAAACAAGCAAACCATTCATATTAGTATCTGGTGTATGTGCACACATTTCAGGCCAGCCGGCAATATCCTTCAGAGGACAAAGTGTACGAAATGAATCAATAAACTCAAAAGCCCTGAAATCTCAAATCCATTAGGGCTGCGACGAAGCACATATTACTTCAAAATGGAGTTGCATTAAGTGTCAGATGTCTGCGATAAGGCTGCCTTCATTTGGGTTTTGCTGTTTTTTCCCCTGATGGGACGCATGAGTGGTGTCTCCTTATCATTCATGCCATAAAGTGCTATCTGTGTCTCTTATCGCCCGTCTCTGCACGAAAGAGGAAAAGAGACTATGACAGGGAGGGAGAGAATGAAGGACAGAACGCAGCGGATGATAAAAATCACTGCTGTGGCCACATGCATGTACACCTGTATGAGTGGACACGGACGCCGTCTCGCTGCCTTAACACGCGCGTATCAAACAAGGCCACGGGTCTGACATGCTCTTATCTTGTGCAGCCTTTCCCTGCGAACAAATGTGCTGCGTTACCCACTCATAGCGCAGGAGGAAATCAAACTGTTGCAGAGGATCTGAAGGGGTTTTTTTTTTTTTTTTCCTCTCCCTGTTCACTGATGGCCTGTTGTTATCTTTGCAGATGAACTCAGACTCTTCCAGGCAATAACTTTTCAGATGAACTCGCTCTTCCAGCAAATAACTTTGATTAAACTGTCAGAATATGTAGATTTCCAATCTTAATTTTGTTGAGACGTGAAAATTAAACCACCACTCCCCGCTTTATACGGCGTCATCACTTTGAACGCGGGGGAAAATGTGGAGTGTAAATTTAAATCCAGATTTCTCCGCTCCGAAAAGTGTCATGGCTTGCAGATCGGCGCGCACGATGCGATGCGTTGACCCCTCTGCTTGATTTAGCAGATGCATCGCGATTTTTCTGTTGTGTGTTTTTTTTTTTAAATATCATCTGAATCCCTTCACTATGCAAGCCATAACCTTAATCCCGCTGCCTTTAACCTTGCCATTCTCCTCCTCTATCTCTCCCTCCTTCGCTCTCTTGTTCCCTCTCTCCCAGCGTTTGTTTATCCAGCACTCTCTCGCTGCCTCTCTGATGAGTGTTTTATCTTGCGGCCCACCTTTTCACACTGCCGCGTTCACAATCACGAGTATCACCCGTAATTATCTCGCCGTATTCCCCCTTCTCGCCCTATCGGCGGCATTCATCTCTGCGCTGGAATTATATGCGTTTCAGCTGGGTGCCGCCACGCTCCCCCAGCCCCAAAGGAGAGGAGGAGGAGGAAGAGGATAGGTTTGGAGGAGGAGGAGGGAAGGAGAACGAGCAGGGCCCAGGTTGGGTAAAGACAAATCTAGTGTGTCGCAAGCTGGAGATTATAAAGCCAGGGGATCCTGACCTGCATCAACATACAGCAGCGCAGACCCACATCTCAGGTGTAATTACTTTGTTTCACAGCTTCCTTTATCTCCCATCGACTTTGCATCTGTCCCCTTTCATACTCCAGCACTCCTGTGCATAATATAGTTGTGGCCGCTGTCAAAGTCGCCTTGACCTTCCTGCTTTCTGCCAGTGCCATTGTACCAATAAGAAAACCAATTAATGACTTATCCGTCCATCTCAATGTCAAGTCTTTTTCTGAGGTGTACTATTATGTCTGCTTTCCCGACATGCCGTTAATTAACTCGATGCTTTCGCCTCCTCCATCCGAGCCTCCCAGCGCTCACTCGCCCAGCCACGCCGGCATTCAGGGCCACATAATAGTACTGTAGGTGCGAGGCGAGCGGTAGCAGCGGAGCTCGCGCTCACACTCGCACACAACCTGAAACTTCTGAGAGCAACAGAATGTAGAGAGGGACGGTGGAATGGCGAAGAAGGATATGAAAGGATTTAATGAACAAGATGTCTAAGGGAGAATTGAATGGAGAGGCCAGATAAGGCTGTAAAGTCGTTAAGAGTGGGCAGTGAGTGGCGTCTTTAGGTGTAGACGACAGAGAAGCAAAAAAACGGGCGCGTATCCTCAACCTTTCACGAGGGAAGCCCTAACACCTGCTCGGTGTGGAGCCTTTATCACTTTTCATATTCAAATTTCTGAGTGAAATGTCAAAGATGATAGACGTATCGCATTTAACTTTTTTGTGTGTGTGTGTGTGTGTTACAGCAGCCAGCTCTAAAATGCTTTTCACAGCCTGGTTTTAAAGGTGGAAATAGCCTCTGGGGCTCTTGTTAGTGTGTACTGTCAAGTGATTATTCGTGTCATAAAAAAAAAGGCTTTGACTGTGGTCAAGCTTAACATTTACTTACCTAATGAGATGACCTTTTTTGTGACTCGGACAAAGCTGACTGTATTCACAGAAGTACGATTTATGCGGCGGGACAAAGCCTCGGATAACCTGTGGCTACGTTCACCCTCAGACGCCGCACATGATGTCTATCTGTTTCACTCCGCCTTATTTCCATATTTATTTTAATTAGAGTTTGGCACAGTATTGTCCTTGGGGATAACTATTATGAAAATTATTCCAATATCCTAATATATAAAATTAGAGCTGCACTGTGTATGCTGTGTTTTTTTTTTCTCCTTTTTTGAACTTTCTAGTAATAAATTATATACTCACACAGTCAGAGTGAGGAGCTAGCCCATATCTTTTTTTAATTTTCTAAATGCAATTCATTGCTCCGTACTCGAATTCAAAACACTAATTAATTTGTATTTGATAATTTGCCCACTTGCACGGCGTGACATGAGTGCATTTTTTTTTCCTTTTTAAACTTTACACTGCATGCACAAGTTTAATTAAGTGAGAACTCTTCACATTATCAACATCGTGAATTGTACAATTTTGAAGAAGGAGGGAAAGAAAAAAAAATGTAGGTCTGCGAGGGTCTTTTCCACTCGTCCTTTCCACTCCCACAAATTCCTGCATAAAAGAAAATTTTCCGAATTGAGAGGAGCGATTGCTGGAGGAGGTATACATTTCAAGTTAATTTTACATTGACCTTGTAAAAGGGATTGTGAAAGAGCGTGGATAAGTAAAACAGTAATGAAAAAAAGAATTAATGCACCTTCATCTGCCTGCACTGAACTGTCTCACTTGCGGAGCATCCACTCCTCCTCTAAGCTTCGATACAGTCACACCGTACAGACGCCTTTTATGGACGCGTAGCCGGCCTACATTTGAGCTAAATTGTACATTAAACAAGATTAATGAGATTTTGGTTTCGGGGGGGCTAAGTTTTAGCATGTGTATCGCTCAGCTACTGGAAAGAATTGTCTTCATTTTATGTCCTGACCATGAAGAATTATGCACTTCTAAATTCCTTCACTCCTTTATTAACTCTGAAAAACTTAAAATCAAGCCAGCCTTACCTGCGTGAGCAGTCAAGTAGGACAGTGTTCGTGTGAGCGTAGCTGATTTTGTGTTTTGAAAGCCATTATCAAAGAAATCTCACATTCACTCTGAGTTTTGCACTCTGCTCTGTTTTTGAAAATAAAGCAGATTCACAGAGATTTGTGTGCGGTGTCTCCAGTTTTGGTTTAGGATGGACTCGCTCGCTGAACTACTTTTGCTTTGCGTTTCATCTCACATATTACGGCTGAATGTCTATCATTTGTTCATTTTTCAGGTTGCTTGAAAGTTAATACAAAAAACAGCTTCTGTATCCAATTAAATTACAAGTGGGGGAGGCATGAGTCTGTCCAGTGAGGTATACTTTTGACCCTGTGTGGATCACAGAAAAAAAAACAAATTCAAACTTGTATACCTAATTCTTATTTTCTAAAGTTATTAAAGATGCATGGTTTCATTCATGTTCTCTTCCTTGTGTGTGTGTATATATATATATATATATATATATACATCTCACCAGCTTTTTTCCTACTAGTTCAGGTGAAACATACAACATGGTCATCATGACAAATTAAAGAAACACACGACAGACTTTTTAATGAAACTAGAGAAATACTAACATTAAATGATAGCATGTGGAAGGGCCCACCAATGGTAATTAATTTACACCAAAAGTTTAGTCTGTCAGTATAGCAACCTGTTAATCCTTGCCCATTGGCACTGCCTATGTGTTATGTCAGAACAAAATTACCTGGTTAAGGTCCTTTCTCAGTTTCTCAGTTACAAAGGATCTACTATACCAACTGGACACCCAACAGGTTCCTTTGTAAGTGCGCAAGCGCCAACTAGCATGCTGCCTGCTGTAACCCATCCTTTCCTTCATCTCATCTCAACAACTGTCCAAGTTTTCAGTTCAAGTACCATCATATTGGCAGCCAGAAAAATACTTTAATTACAATGTGTAAATTACAATAATATTAATATACAGCTAGTCTACAGCTAAGCCATTTGAGACAACACCCAATACTTTACCCAAGGCTTTTGGGGTCCTTAGTGGAAGTTTGGGCCAATATTTTCTTTTGTAAGGTCTGTAATCACAGATAGCTGCACCTCCATGAGTGTGGTTCTGCCAAAAGTTTCTTTCTGTTAAAGGGAGTTTTTTCTTTCCACTGTCGCCAAGTGTGTGCTTTTAAAGGGGTCATTTGATTGTTGGGAGCTTCCTCTGTATTATTGCAGGGTCTTTACTTCACAAAGTAAAGTTCCTTGAGGTGGCTGCTGCTGTAATTTAGTGCCATAAGTAAAACTGAATTGAAATTGAATTGGTAACTGCTTGCAAATTAAGAGAAGCTAAATATGGTTTTAAGACTGCAAATGCAATCAGTCTTTTTGTTCTCCAGCCTGCTTTACTTGCATGCATGTTTGGTAAATAACAAAAGGGTCTGAACACAAACCCACAAAAATTATCATCCCTTCATTGCATACCTTGAATTTTCCTGTGAAGAGCAGAAGATGTTCATTAACTAATTCCCAATTAAGAACACCATGCTTTCCACGTGCTTTTTTTTTTCTTCTTAAATCAAATTCATTATATCTTTTGTCCGAACTATCAATCTTTGCTCTTAGCCATTCTCTGACTAAGATCTCAAGCACAATTCTCTCGCTGTCGGATCACGAAACCATGTCGGCCTCCGACGTGTCCATTTCCCCTTTCATTAGTTTTCCGTTTTGTTCATCTGTCACAGTACAAAAAAGTTGACAGAGTCCTGGCTGGGCCCCGAGCCCAGAAAATCATTTAACAGTCCAATCAGAGCAGGGGCCGATCCCAACACAGCCATTAGGGAAACCTGAGCGCCTACCCGACCCCCGTCTCTCACAGCCTCTTTGACGTTTTAGATGCTCTACAAATTGAGCATCATCCTCAAACCCTCAGCAGCCATTTTGTCAGTGACGGGTCCAGGAAAGAAAAGGGAGTGAGAACAGACATGAAAATGATGATCATTGGATTTATGGAAGAGATGGGGAGAAAGAGATAGAAATTAAATATCCCCGCCGACTAGAAGGAGGACTCTAATTCTCCTCCCTCCCCTCCTCGTCTCCTCTCTGAACCCCAACCCTTAGTTCACTGAATCAAAACCGTGATAAAACCCTATTTCTCAGCTTTCATTCTTTCACTCGTCCTCTTTTCCTCTTCGATCCCACCACAAGGGAACACTCAGACCTTTGTTCGCTGAATTGGTTTTCAGATGTTATTTTTTCTTCACTCTTTCTTTCCCTAAGAGCATGTGATTAAAATCACCTCAGTCGTTTAGCACTGATGCCTTTTGTCTCTCCAGTCCCATTCTGCTAAGAGTCAGAGGGCTTACCACTCTACATCTCACAGGTAGGATATAATAGGATTTCCCCGCCGCGCTTCCCGTCAGTCCGCATATTTCGAGTTTAAATACATGCATATGTATAAATTAAGGCTCAAGGTAATAATCACAGCTTTTAATAAGAAGTAGGGTATAATTTTAACTTTTAAGTCTTAGGGGAGTGAACATTACTGGGAATGTGAATATTTTCCATTGCCAAACATGGCTGTGTTTGGCCAAAGTTATAGCCCTTTCACAAAGGTTATATAGCACTGCACTTATTCCTGAAGAACAAACACAAGTTATTCATAAGCAGGCATTGGCGCATACGATTTCAAGCTGTAAAACTTAATAAAAAGAGAACAAAATGATAACTGTTAACTTGGTGAGTAAACGGTAAAACTTTGCAAGTCAAGCTCTTTTTAACCTCTTGATATTCATTAAAAAAATGAAAGTATCTTCAAAATTGTCATTGAATTGAGCAGAATCAGAAGTGTCACCTTTGTGGTCTGGTGATGGTTTGTGATGCAGATGCATATAAACCTTATATGGGACGCACAAGCAAAAATATCGTGAACATATATAGAATTTGCAAGAAAAAAATCAAGATGACCAAATAAAATCTCTATATTTAATTGCTTTCACAAGTGTCTCAAGCAGTTTTCCGCCATGACCTCTGCACAGCATTAAAAAAAAAGACCAGGTCAGGGCACTGTTCACATTTGCCCTTCATGTGAAGCACGCAACGGGAGACTCTCCGAGTCAGATGTATTCTTTCACCTGGAAACTCTAATTTACGGGTAGTGCACATACGCGGATATTTACGGTCTCTATTCTCACGTGCGAACGTTTGACATTAAACAGCGTTTGCACGATCGAGCTGGCAGGGCAACGACTTTTACCCCGGTACTCAGGGTAATGTTGAGGAAAGTTCATGGTTGCACTACATGTGTGAAAACGGCTTCAGAGGAGACGCAGAGGATGGGAACGGGCCGTATATTTATGTTTCCTTAAAAAGAAGTATCTTTTTAGTATCTGAACTTTATCAGCACTCGCATCCTGTGTCATAAATACCAAGCTATATTTAGCTCTGAAGGCTTTCAGAAGCCTCAAGTGAACAACAGAAAAGGTGCAGCTTTGGTTTTTTCTTCAAGCCTGTCTTACGGAGTCAGTATAACGAATGGTATCCATAATAGGAATCTGACATTTTAACTCGGGTACAGTAGGTGAGATCTTTTATCTCTTAGAGGTGTTGCGGGTGGTACTGCACTGATGTAACGGTGATGACTGGAGTAGTTAAATGCTATCAAAATGCTATTATCCATAACCCCTCCCCTCCTCCACAAGCTTTTAAGTAAAGTTTATGATCACAGGCTCACCTTAGCCTACACACCCACAGTGGAAGTGAAAGAGAAAAGCTGCTCTTCTCTTTTCCTATCCTGCCTTTCTTCTTTTTCTCAGTCCTTCCTCCTAGCTGTCTTCCTCTTGGTTTAGCTGCCAAAGGCCTTGATTAATGGTCTGCTTTAATTAATACCTTTACAGTACTTAGAGCAGAGACCTAGCAATTAGCATTGGCCTAAAGAGCGTAATCACCTGAGCTCATCCAGATCCTTATCCACAGACTGACTGACTGACTGACTAACTAAATGACTGACTGCTAGGCAGAGGGAGCATGTGTAAGCTTGTATAGTGTAGATGTTCGCTTATTTTTCTCTGAGGTATTGTAGGCTCACTCTTAGAACTCAAATCCAACTTTTTATAGGGAGGAAAAATAATTTTGGCACGCAGTGCGCTGCGGTAGCCTCAGGTGAGATCTTACTTTCCATAGTGTACCTTTCAAATACAGGGAGATTTTCCGAAGTGATCCGCCATTTAAATTTAAAGTGATATAAAACCTAACACGACTATGAATTATTGAGGAATGTCTCTAATGTCTTTTCATTCGTTTATAATCGACACAGCAGAATGTGTTCATGTATCATCTTCTCGGGCACATCAAAAATCCCTTTCACACAACATAAATACATCTTTGTTAATGCACAGTTAAAGAAAATAAGCTGATTCTGTGTATGTGAACCATTACATACCTCATTCGTCTCACTGGAGCAAGACAAGCTGGCCAGATAACAAAACGCCATAACATTACCTCACAGGCCAGAATTCAAAGTGGCGCGGTGCATTTCAAATATTTTTGTTAACATGACGTCTGTATATTTTTGCTCCTTTTACTTTACTCACACTCAGCGGTCTTTACGGTCCCTGGGCAGGTTTCACCATGAACATCCAGGTCGTCTTGTTACCTTGACCACTGCGTGCTGTGGTGGACTCAGGAGCAGCAAGTGTGATGTACTGCTTAGTGCTTTAGCATCTTAGCATGCTAATATTTGCTAAATATGACAAAAAGTACAAAATTTATCAGCTGATAAATGTAGGCAGCAGAATGATGACGGTAAAGCAAGTGTTAGGGAAACATGAGCGTGGACTGAGACTGGCTGGTGGGAGATGGATCTCATGGATGGGATCATTCAATCATTAGCATAGCAAGGACGCAGCCTCCATGTCTGAAAAGAAGAGTCAAAGCAGGTTTCCTAAATCTGCAGTGCTTCTAATGGCCAGGAGGGGGAATCTCCTCTGGTTGTATGGGAAAGCTGTCCTCATGACCACAGCAAACACTGTCCTGTTGAGTTTATAGTCCCAGTCGGCAGTTCTAATTCTTGCTGGATAAAAGATTGTGTAAAAGTTGAAGTTAAAAGGAAAGGAAGTACTTTAAAATGGACAGACATGTAGCAAGTCAGGTCTGAGCTTTCAGTGTTTCTCTGATTCACAGTAAGATCCACCCGGTGAAAGGACCAAAGCAGTCAGCCACTGATGTATCCACCCAAGCTGTGTCTATCTTCTTTATACAGTCTGTGGACCTAGGTGGCCTAACCCTGCATGTGTGTGGGAGAAACAGTGGAAGTAAATGAATAAATTATTTATTTGCTTTTTCAGTAGAAACTGTTTAACGTGTCATCCTTAGTCACTGGTTACGCCGTAAAGTTTGCAGTTAGTTTCCGATTCATTCCACAACCAGCCTTGATACCTATTAGTACAGAGCACATATAGACAACTGCTTTATTTATTTTTCTGTTTGTTTTAATGGGAACTGGGAAGAGCAGGCAGCGAGGGGGGAGGGGGGGTGGGGGAATCACGGCATTAATTACAAACTGATTAGAGGCTCCTTTTGCAGGAGGCTGTATCATTTAATTGAGGGGAAAATAATGATCACAATTCCAGCAACTTCTAATTAGAAAAACAGCTCAAAATCTTATCAGGGCGGCTTGATGCATGTGGAACACACACTGCTTTCGCTTGTACACAAGAGCACAGACACACACACACATCTGGTTATAAACAGTTTCTATGGAGTGTATTCTTTTTTTCTCTCTCTCTCTTCTTTGCTGGGATACACACTCGTGCAGGCGTCCCACTCTGAGACAGAGGAGCCAGTTTAAGCACATCAAGTCAACGGCGGATTATGTTTGCAGATATTACCCGAAGAATCAGCGGTGCGCTTTCTCAAAAGAGACACAGACAATTACAGATCTGATAACCCCTGAGTTGTATCGCAGTTGTTGCAGTGTGTTTACACTATCTGACATGGCTGAAACAACAGCACAAATAAGAACAGAGAGAAGATTCTCATCTCAACTTTCCTGACTTGCCGCTTATCACAAACCACAAAAATCACAGTGGCAGACAGATCTTGGAATGGAACCAAAAAGCCAACACACGCACACACATACACACACAGACAACAACAACAACAAAAAAGCAAACCAGCATTACATCAAATTTTTCAGCCTGAGTTTCTGTATTTATTGGCGTCTGCTGGGAGTCTTTTGTAATACTTTAAAGGATATTTCCACACAGATAAACAACAGCTGGAAGAAACCTCTCCAAAAGGAGCCTGCAATGGTTTCTGTTAAACTGGCAAACAACAGCAGGTTTGTATGTCTATGTGCAACCTCGGGGTGGGGGGGGGTTATTGCGTACAGTATGAGACTCATCTTGTGGCAGTGAAGATCAGAAACTGCTGCACTCTCACTGAAGGACATATTAGCTTCCCCGCGGGTCATCGCAACACTTCCATAAAGTCCCAAATGGGATTCTCATTCAACGAGAGTCGCGCCGAGTGGGGGGTAACTAAATATTTGTTTACTGTCTTTGCTGCTCATGAAATTTACACACACACGGCTCTATGATTAATAGGCAGTTTTGTCAATGGTATTATTAATGGGAAACCGCCTGATTTATGGGCCGCGTCTAGACACACTAACTGCTTTCTGCTCCCTGGCAGCCGATCAACTGATCAGCTTAAATGTGAGTTTGTGCGTCTTTGAAACAGACAGGCGACAGTTTTGTTGCCATTAATCGACTCTGTGTGTTGTTGCTCACTTGCTTGCGGGGGGAAAATGAGCGCTGTGTATGTGGGTGGCTTCTCCAATTCTTTATAAACAGAGTCATTACAGTATATTAGGCAAGACAGCAGTAAATCAGCTCGCTGACAGGCCTGGCAGAACAGCACAATTGATGGCACCGAGTTGAAAGAAAAAGACGGGCGGCACAGACTAATATTTGATATTGCACTCTCAATTGATTGACTGTATATTTGCAGCTGTCATAATGGGGCGGCTGCAAAATTTCACTCAGAATGAACTCAATTCAAAACATCCACTCTCCTGTTTTTTTTTTTCTCTAAAGATCCAAAGCTTAACAGCCAGCAGCCATATTTCTATCCAAAATGGTGAGAAAACGACTCATTACAATACATCAGTCACACAATTGCACGAGTGCGCGCGCACACACGTACACACAAACACACACATCATCATCATAAAGGTATCCACTTGAGGAGAAATTGGAATCGGCCACTCCCTTGGATCAGTCAGAGTATTCCTTTACCATGCTTCTCAGGCTTGGATTAGGATGCTGTGGTGTTTTGTGTGTGCCTGTGTGTGTATGTGTGTTGTGTGTGTGTTTTGGGAAGAGAAGGGGGGGTCAGGACTGAGACTGTCCAGGGAAAGTGTCTGCTTGGCCATCCCTGGCTGAGAGGTAAACCTCGCCGGTAGTGTGCTGAAAACTGACCGTGTTGTCGCCGGCTGCAGAGCCAAAATCACTGATGCATTTTAGAAAGAGCCCCCCGGTGCCTGAGAGGATGGGGCTGTTAGGCAAACACACAAGCTCACACATGCACACACACACACACACACATATAGTATACGTGTGCTTATACACACACACACACACACGGAGCAGCGAGCCGAGTCGACGTGCCAGGTGGCAGGGGGAGGCTCTCGGCTCAGAACGAACCGAGAGGAGTAGGAGAGGCTCTTGGCCGGCCTTGAAAGCGAGAGGCACAAACGACAGCGGCGATGCCCAGGTTTGGAAACGGCCAGGGGAGCCCTGGAGGGGTTTC
Organism: Hemichromis elongatus; assembly: GCA_015108515.1. Taxonomy (NCBI): domain Eukaryota; kingdom Metazoa; phylum Chordata; class Actinopteri; order Cichliformes; family Cichlidae; genus Hemichromis; species Hemichromis elongatus. Next base: position 57,538 of record VUQR01000225.1, on the reverse strand, counting down.
CTGAGCATGCGAGCAGGGAGGATGGGAGGGTTGCTGGGATGGTTTTTGGGCTGTGGTCAGCCCCCTCTGTAACAGAGAAGTGTGATCCCAGACACAGCTGTCCTGTTCTGAGCCGGACCTTCTTGTCCACAGGCCCAGAGCTACGATAGGAACAAGGATGCTGCAGTGGGTTAAGACTGGGCTTACACACACCTCATTGTTCCCCACATCTGCGCTAGATACCAAATAAGATGTACTTTTGTTTTGTTTTTTTCCCCCTCTCTAAGCTGTGTTTGTAGCATGGTGGGTTTAGGACAAACGGTATGCTAATTATCTCAGGAATAGAAATACAACACCTGGCGATAAGAAGCTGTGTGTTCGCACCCGGCCCGCTGAGGTGATCAGATAAGAGAGAGCTGACTGGATATAGTAACCAGATGGATCGACTACCTAAACAGAAGGAGAAAAAAAAACATGAATCATACATGAAAATAAAGGAAAAGGAAATCTGCAAAGAAAAACTTTGAAATGCTTCAAACACATCCCAAAGATACAACGCCACTGGTTATTTATCTGCTGGCGTAAACTTTAAACCACAAGGGAGCTTCCCATCTCACGGTATCCATTGTCTGTGTTGCCCCTGAACTCTCCAACTACCACAAACAGGATCATGTCCCGGTGGAGGAAAGCTCTAAGAAAGGACGACTGTGAAGAGGAGACAGGTGAGGGAGGGAGGGGAGGGTGAAGAAGAAGAGACCAGGTGGAGGAAAGCTGAGGATAAGGGAAAAAAAAAGTGGAAGGGAAGGGAGTTAAAGATGTGAATTAACAGAGTGCCGGTGAGGTATTCTGGTTGGGGCAGGCTCACGTAAAGTGAGCTGTGGGGCGTGTAAAGTGAGCAGGGGGCTATTTGGGTCATTTTCACATGGAGCCTGGCCAGACTCCAGAACTGAGCGAGGGACGAGAGAGTGTGTGGGAGAGAGAGAGAGAGAGAGAGAGACTCCTAATGGCTAAGCCTTTCACTAGGCCACACTGCAGTGAGCCGTAATTGAAGGTAATTGTTGGGAAGAGCCGACACACACAGCTTCTCCACTGTTCCCCGGGCTGAGATGGACAAGCCTGGGATGACAGAGCGGGAGAAAAGGAGGGAGGGGTGTTGAGGGTGAGGACCGCGGGGAGGCCAGGTGAGGGGGAGAGAAAGAGCGGGAGCATAGAGGCAGATTGCATTACCCCACCTCCACCGTCCCCAACTGTCCTACACGGCATTTGTCTGCTCGCACAATTGCGTAATTGTGTCCCCGCTAAATGGTCCGAAGGGCTGCTGCAGCGTCTTGGATGCAGGTGGGCAGAGCTCGGATGACACAGCGACGGGCTGAAAGAAGACAGAGAAAAGACACGGTGAAAGGAGAAGGGACAGAGCTGGATGTTAAAATGCCAGCAGCTCGTGATGGGACAACAGCTTTGAAATATACAAAAAAAACCTAAAACTATTTTTTTAATGAAGGCTGCACTGCAGTCCACTAAATGTGATCTTTTTTTCTCCAAAACCATTTAATGAATACATTTTTTGCTCTTTGTCACACACGTACATGGACATTAAAAAAAAAAAAAAAAAAGATTTCATGAGGTTGTGCTGAGGCAGTGATGTTCACATGTGTGACTCTGAGCATTCAAGTGTGTGTGTGTGTGTGTGTGTGTGTGTGTGTGCGGGCAGGAGATGGAGGAAATCACCTTCCCCACTTTGCCTAGCCTCCTCGGTTGGATGGGTTTAGCTCCATGAGCGCACTGGAGCAGGAAATCCAGATTCGCAGCCTATCAGCGAAATAGCACATATATGACTCCCCGGCCTAAGACGGTCTAATCAGGCCTGCCAACCCCGCTAACTCCACCACCATCATCACCAGTCGCCAGATTGACTCCTGAGCCCAAATCGCAGCTCCTGCTTTACGCCATAAAATGATTCCTGTATTGGTTTCCCCTTAAACCTGGTGAAGCTAATGCAATGTAATGTAAAAATTAGAAGCACAGTGCTACTGTGCTGCGTGTCAGCAAGTGCAGATTTGACTGGACAAGGCCGGGGGAGGGAGGGCGAGGCCGGCCGGACTTACTGAAGTGGAGGGGGGGGGAGGTTAAAAAAAAAAAAAAAATCAACCCAATTACCGAGGCGAGCTTCTGTTCTGCAGCCTCTTGCGAGTAAAGGCTGATGAATGTGAAATGTTGTAATTTGCGAGTGCTGATAGTGACAGAAAAGTAGCGCTAGATTCAGTAGAATTAGAATTAGAGGAATGAAAGACGGGATCCGATTTTCCCTATCAGAAGTTTTTTTTTTTTTTTCCCCTCAGCTTCTTCCTGCTAAATACGCTCGCTCATCTTTTATTTCGGATGTAACCTTTTTGCCTTAATTACCGAATATCTGTGATCCAGAGTCCTGCGTCGCTGTTGGCATCGGGGCGGGGGGTTAGGGGGAGGCTTTCGCTGGACGCACACACGCGTACACACAAATGCATCAGGACAAGCTTTGATAATTAACCAAGTAAAATGAACTTTAATTCTTTCTTTTCAAATGCTAGATCTGGACCATAATTACTGCCGTGTAATTAAAAGTCCCAATCAATCTTTTTTTGGGGAAGAGGGGGGGGGATTGCAGAGTGTCAATGAAAGAACAGGAGAATTAGACCTTAATCCTCAGAGCAATGTGTCCCATCGCACCCCTCACTTCTCATGTCTCCTTCTTGCATGTTGTTGAAGTGAAGGTTCGCACACAATTGCACTGTCACACACTTTTTACATTTCAACCCCCAACCCCTAAATAGACAAACCTCTTTTTAACAGGAAAAGCTTCCATTTTTTTCCCCTCCACCACCCCCTTCCTCACCACCTCCTGCTAAAAATGTCTAATATAATATAGACCATTATGTTCTTTAAAAACTCATTACACCGTTTGAAATGGGAATCTTGGGAAGTCTGTTTAAATATTGCCTCCTCCACATTGTGCGGAGACGGAGGGGGAGACACATCGAGGGACGTGGCATGCAATTAAGAGCAGAATGGATTAGTTTCCTTTTTAAAGTTATTGAGACACAATGAAGGGAGAAGCTTTCTCTGTTTCTCCCCGCCACCCCCACTTCCATCCTCTGTATTGACGGCTCCCCTGTAAGCCCCTCCGCTTGCCCTCGCCCAGTTAATGACAGTTTGCATTTCACACTACAGGAACCAAGGAAAACCCTTTGGCCTTTTCGCTGTGAAGAGTGAAGAGATAGACCAGGCAAGAGAAAAGAGGTGTGACAGAGCCGTTTGACTTTGTAGGTCGTGGCTGTCGTGGTGTGGAGAGGAATTAGCCCAAGACAAACATGTCAGAAATGCTAAAAGGCATTACTGCTTTCACGTGTCGTAACAGCCCATTCTTCTCTTCTCTGGAAGTCACGGAATCCGAAAAGTTTGCAGTGAGGCAGAAATTACTTACTTACTGTATTTCTGAGGCCTGCTACGCAGTAGCTCTGGCACCCTTAAAACCATCAAAAGCAAAGCCTGGGCCTGCTTTAGCTGGGTAAGCCGAGTCCTGGGTTCATTAAGGATTGATTGCATGCAAGAGCAGCTGATTTTTTCACATCGCGAACAAATAAGATGAAATCAAGAGGATGCACTCATTCTATACCTTTTTGCTTTTCGAATTTAAAAGATGTTTCCCACTGATTACCACTTAGCATGCTTGTAGCTTGCATGTGGGAGTTGTGCTTGATGTGTTAAATGGTAAGGTCTGGGAATGCGGTGACATTAAAAGTCACATATGGGGGAAGAAACGGAAGAAATACCTGCCAGACTTGTCACTGGCCGTTGTAATGGACTGTGTGAATGTTAACCACAAATCTGTTTGGGTCCCACGTAGGAGGTGTGTTTTTTCCACTTTGCTTAACTGTGGCTATGTTTTTTTCTACTCAGTCTTTGCTTTAGGTCACTATAGGAAAAATATCACTAAATGGTACCTGCCTATTTAAAAGAGAAAGTCTCATAACCAAAGTATCAGCATGGGATGAGTTGAGGATAACACTGGTGTCATATATTAGTTACAGCTGTCATGACACTTATTAATACTAAGGCCCTGTCCACACATAAGGCTTCTCACTCACTGCTTTATTAACACCAGCTGGTCTCCAGTGGATATTTCTACATCTGGTTACTTAGGTAACCCTCTAATATATCCTTCGATCCTACTGGTAGTTCCTTTAGTTGGCTCAGCTCGCTTGGAGTCACTGACAGTTATTTTGTTGGCATTCAGTGATCTGTGGTCACCCCAGTGCCGCTGCTCTCTCTTGAACCCTTATATACCATCTACTTCCATCGGTTACTGGAGCCTAAGAAAGCAGGCCTGGTTTGATTCCCAGTGAAGATGATTAATTTCCTGCGGTACCGTTTCATTTGAGCTAGCGAGAGTCATAACTGTTGCATAAGCTACTGTCATGTTTGTTTCAGGTCATGCAGATTAGTGCGTGACGCCAAACACTTTAAAAACAGGAGCTACTCTTCAGTTTCTTTCACTCCCAGATTTCTACAGAACGGCAGCTTAAGTTCCAACTTTTTAACTTCTTTTCAGTGTCTAACTGTGACAATGTCATTCTAACAAATACTCAGTGGCTTCACTTGTGTCAGCTAATCAATACGTCCACGGCTGAAACGTGTCTGTTACACGGTTTAAGACTACTTGTGATTCTGTTTGGACCTGTTTGCTCATCCTTCACTTTCTCACCGTTGGGAATCATAACTGTCCCCTTTTAAATGTTTATACTCAATTGTGGATTCAATTACTGTTAAATTCCCCCATTATCGGGTACTCTATACATATATGTGAAGGTTATAGAGCTTGACTTTGCCTGGTAACTGTTTCATTCACAGCTCACCTTTCGCGTCTTCTGACTTGGAGGCATAAAGTTCTAAAGAAGCAAAATTTGCAAAACTCAAGGAACTAAATGGCATTGAGGTGGCCTACATTGCTCTTAAACCAGTAATATCATTCTGCATAGGACCTAAAATGCAGGGCTTATGATTAAACACCAAGCATATATTAAATTAAACCATCCCCCCCTTTAAAAGAAGAGGTTAAAAAAACTGCATTAATCGTTTCAGGTATGAGAAACGGTATGATAATCAGGCTCGTTTGGAGTCTATCCTGCTGCGCATACATGGACCACTAATCCAAACGCAGCTCCTCTCCTGCACCTGAAAGCCCTCCTGATCCCGGCTGAATTCTAATGATTGAAATGAAAGGCATCAGCATGCCAAATCACATAATGGAAAATCCAGAACAAACGCTTCGACCCCCCTGGCCTTTACTTTCACTGCACCACATCTTATTTGACTCTTTATCCTATCAGCAGAGGTGTAGACGAATGGGATCAAAAGTCAGTTGTGCTTTACGCTTTGCATAAAGTCTTGTTGTCCTTAAACATAGAGTACAAGGACTTGGAGTGACAGTGCAGTGTGCTGATATTCTTGTCTGAGAAATATCGGTTAATAAGTGTGCTCCAAAAGCATATGCTTAAGGTCAGAATTACTGATGATGAATCTGAAAATCAAAAAGTGATTCAATTTGGCCGATCTCCTCTTCGAGATATTCTCTTTGGGTAGAACTGACTTGTCTCTATCCTGGCTGCACTTGTGCATCTAGGTTATCGCCTTCGGTGTGACAAAAACAGTGAGCCTCAAACTTGAACAAGTGTGCAGATTGTCAAAAAACACGTGCACGGGCCAAAGTTGAGTAGTTTGCGCGAAATTTGTATTAGTTTGACACAAAAGCTGATGCTTGCTCTCAGTTTGACATTGAGTCTTAGAAATGCTAGTACAAGAGGTCAGAGTGGGAGGTCAAGGGAACAAGCTAAAAGCTTGTCAAATTAAAATTGACTTTGTAATTTTATACTCAGGCGTCATGCAGTGCTAGAAATATGTGTTTAAGTAGTTAGTATAGTTTAAGACATTACTATGATTTTGTGTAGGATCTATTATTTTAATATTACATTTAACTTATTCCTAATATCTAAATCTTGATGGTATTTTGAGGGACTTTCCTATCTTTGTGTACAGTATAATTCTGCAAAACAATGTCCAGCACTTCTCTCTGCAACTTGAACATAGCAGAATCTCAGCAGAAGTTTTCTTGTGGAGCCCTTCTCTCCGTCAAACACACTCACACACCCACACTGTGGTGCTCCATCACTCCTGCCACCCCTTCATCACGGCAGAGTAGCCTAATCACTCACTCTGTATCCTAACCAAAACAAAATGGTGCCAACCAGTAGCTTTTAGCTGTGTTTACACTCCTAACTCCCCACCTTCCCACAGCCTCCCCTTTCCCCCTCCTCCCCTGGTGGCTCGTGGCGGCATGGGTGATTAATTTGGGCCGTGCAGACAGGTAAACACAGGCCTATTTACATGGCTTACCAGCCACCATATTTATACTCAACAGGACTAAGCTTCAGATAGAATATCCTCAAAGCTCCATCTGTTTATTTTCTCTAACTGCTCCTTGAGCTCCGTCCTGACACCCGTCCTCTACCTTCCTCTGCCTCCCCCTCATTCTAAGCCCAACTTTTGCTTCTCCCCCCACCTCCACCTTCTCCTCCTCTGACCTCCCTTGTGCTTAGGTCAGATACAGGGCAGTTTTTGCTGTCTTCCCAGTATAAACAACTAGTCATTTTATGTATTTCCAGTAAAATAATGCATTTGTGATAATGAGGAAGCCTCACATATCAATACATCAAGGTTAAAAGGCTTTTCTCTACTAGGTATTGCAAAATTAAAATTTTACAGCCTACTGGTCCATGTTTGCTTTAATAAACAAAGAGCTCCTGTAACAAATGTGAGTAAAGCGAATAGCTACAGATAAAGAACAGCATGTAAAGTTTGTATTCAAATAGCTGCCGAAATAAAAGCAAATGCTTGAGCTATGAGCACATTAAAAACCAGTTCGGTGGAAAATTGCGCACATGTACCAAGAGTTAAAAAAAAAAAAAGAAACGCTCTGAACACATAAGATGTACATATCAGAGTTGTTAGTCGAGGTCCAATGCATTAATGATATGATTACAAAAAGGTGTTGGATGTTCTAAAATGTTTCTTACAGGTTATTTGATTCCTGGTGCTCCCAGGTTCAACTTACCTTTAAAAGGTGAAGAGCTGTAGCTCCCCCCGCCCCCCCCTATAAATATGGGGTTTCTCTTGTGAATGTTTAATGCAAAACTGATTTTTGTTTTCAGAATTACCTTTAAACTTAGTGGCCTTAATCCAGCGTCAAAGCAAGAGCAGCACATTAGTGATTTCCACATATTGCAGGGACTCACTTTACAAAACTAAATATTGGGCAATCAGTACGAGTCTAACAAGGACGCTCAGCCTGTTAAGATAATAAACACATGG
>VUQR01000225.1:6190-24634 GCA_015108515.1 Hemichromis elongatus | reverse complement strand
AGCCCTGTAATTAGCAAATTACACAAAACTGCAGCTTTAATGCAGTCCCCTTTTCTTCTCCTCTCAGAGGATTAAATCCTGGTCAACACAGTGCAGTCACACATTCCTGCTACTATGGATCAAGTAAGTGTGTGTGTGTGTGTTTGGGGTGGGGTGGGTTGTTTGGGGACTCAGGTTAGTTGCCTCTGTTCTTTTTCCTCTTCAATCATTTACATGTTTATTGCCCCACCTTTGACCCTTTGGCTTTGTTGCTGTGCAGCAGACGGGACGCCAGCTTGTGTAACAGATAAAGCAGATAATTTTTTTTTTATACCTCGCAATTTACAAATCAAATTAAAACTAAGTCACAATTTTATTGGCAGTGTTTCCAGTGGGTCATTATCAGGTCTGTGTGACTTTCTCAGTCTCTTACATTCTTGTGGAGCATTTGGGCCTACACTTCTTTACAAAGTTGCTTCAGTTAATTGAGGTTTGTCAGGTTTGTTTATGCTGGTTCAAAAACTTGATTCCTTTGTTTTTCAGTCATTCCATCGATGTTCTTTTTTCTACTTCGGATCGCTGTTCTGTTGCATGGACAACAGAGCTTTATGTTGCCTCACATTTGAATTTAGAATACTTTAATGTACAGAAGATTTTATGGTGGACTCGATGACAATGGCTGCAAAACCCAGAAAAGCCCAAATCATCACCCCACCACCACTGTGCTGACATTTGGTACAAGGTGTTTGTGATGCTATTCTTTTTTTTCTTTTTTTTTTTACCATATTACAGTATTTATACTAGACATTATGGCCAAACACCTGCACTTTGGTCTCAACTGTCCAAACAAACTGTACTTATTACGTCTTTTTCTAACTGTAATGTCCTAAACTTTCGACTTTAACATGCTAACGGAGGCCAGTAAAGTTTGGCGCAAATTTTTTTGCATTTTCTGAGCCTGACCTTGCTGGAACGTCTACTCCTGGGAAAACTTGGCAACTGTCTTGAATGTTTTCCACTTGTGAATAATCTTTCAGAGTCCTGTGAAAACGTTCTCGTCCATAGGACTGTATATATAGATAGATATTTCTTCACAGAGATTAGGATAAAGTGTCCTTAGACCAAACCTGTTGAGAGACTCTTACAACATATGTGCTGATATGAAATACGACTCCCATTAAATGCATTCGTTTTCAAGTCATGATAACTGACATGAACTAACTGGACAGTTCATGTTTATGGGCACAAAGAGACAAACTGCTATTTTGTGGCTATTTCAAGTGTTCACCATGAGGCTAGACTGGCTGTGATAGCATGCAAACTAACAGAAAGAAATCATTGTGTTAAACATACAAGATTTCATGATGTCTGGCTGACCTTTAGTTTGTTTACAGATGAGGAACCATATCAGCCAGGAAGAAAAGAAAACTGAAACCCTGGTACTCGAGTGTTGCATCAGGGCATAACCTAACACACATTAAGACATATTTATGCAGCAACAATGCATGTTAAAGGAAGGTTTGCTAGTAACAAAGCTATATAAATAGAAATAAATATGACTTACTCTATTATGGGCACAAATACAGAGACAGTGATGGAGACAGAAAGAGGATTATATTACCTTCACGTCTGTGTACAGCAGAAATAATAATATTTTTAAAATGAGACAGCAGTACTTCAGGTCTATGGGTGATTTTATAAACTGTGTGTCCAACAAGACCTGAAATGGCAAAGAGCGCGAGCTGAACACGAATCGGCAGCGAATTGGAACAGTATTAAATTACAATGCATTACAGGATATGGTGGTTGAACTAATTCTGATGGAGAAATTGCTTCTGTTATTATACACTGACAATATTTTTGTGAGCTCTCTGTCAGGCATTAACTTTTGTGTATATGTGTGTGTGTGAGAGAGAAAGAGAAAGAGGGACTATTGAGACTGAATGAGAAAGAGGAATGGCAGAAAAAAGGAAGAGGGGCTTTTCATGTTCTCAAAATGTTTCTCAGTTTTATAAAAAAAAACGGAAGCAGTCATTAAACTTGTCAAAACCCAAGCACACTTACAAATTTAAGACATACATGAGATCATGTAGTAAAGAACATGTAAAGGACTGTAAGGTAGTGTTAATAAAGCGACTGAAACAAGAAAAGTAATGTTTCTAACAAAGGCAGTAAAGACAACTGTGATCACCCACAAAGTGGGCTTTGCAAATTTTTCTTATGGAGGGAAATGAATTTTAAATGATTGTTAGATCTTATGTAAACACCCCGTTTTTTTCTCTATATACTTGTTTTTTCTACACATGCGAGTTAATAAAATCATTGAGCAGACTTGCATGCAGTCGGATGCATCAGATTCTATAGAGGTATGCATGAATGTGTTTATCTGAAAATCACTGCGAATAATCCAGTGGTTCCCAACCCCCGGGCCATGGACCGGTACCGGTCCGTGAGTCGTTTGGTACCGGGCCGCGAGAATTGAGGTTCGGGTGTGAAATTTATGGTTTTCAGGTTTTTTATTGTTTTTTATCGTTAATATTTATTATTTTTATCGTTAACTCAGTTTCCCTGTGTCTTTTCCAGTGTGTTATGAATACATTTTCTTTTTTTTTTTGGTACGGTACTGGTTTTATTTTGTTGTATTTATCCGCGACACCTTAAAAGCCGGTCCGTGAAAATATTGTCAGACATAAACCGGTCCCAAATGAATGCTTTGTCATCGCATCGTACTTTTAATATTTAATCTTCATGCTTTGTTCTTTAAGAGAGGCTGTTTTGTTGACTGATTCTGTCACTCCTGTAAAACAACAGCAAAGTCAAGTAAATGAATCGGAAAAACCACCGAATCAAAGAGAGCGACTAACGTGCGCGTGTGTGTGTGTGTGCTCGTGAGAGAGAGAGAGAGCGTGTTAAGGAATGTCAGGTAAAGCTTGTGTTTATGTGTGTACCCAGGTCAGCCCCACAGGTATGTTTCAACCACATCATTACCTCCCGCTGACCCCCTTAATGGACAAGGTGAGCGAGCAGTCAGCGGAAGGGGAGTGACGCCCCTTAAACACACACTCGTGCAGACACACACTGAGGGCGTCACTCCCCAGCCTCTGAACCACAAGTCAAAATACCAACATTAATCTGAAGTTGGACACAAACCTTAAAATTACCGCCTCTCAAAACCAATGGAGCATGGCAGCGTTTTTTTCTGCCCCACCGGCAGGGATGAAGGAGCGAAGCGGTGAATGTATGGATGAAGGTGGAAGAGACGCGAAGGAGGTGACCCGGCGAGAAAATAAAATAAAAGTAAGGCTCTGTGGAATTTCATCACGGCATGCTGGCATAGAGGTGAAGAAGAAGATGTGGTCAAACGGAAAAGGGTTTTTTTGTTTTGGTTTGTCTTTTTTTTATTTTGTGATTGACCACATTGTGTGTTTGTTTGAATTGCCACTCGTCGGCTCATAATAGAAGACACATACACTTCTCTGCATGCACACACACACTGCGATGATTACCATACTCCATATTACTGGTGTACAGATAACTGCTTGGCTCCCATGGGCCTGCCAATCCACTGTAATCCCTCAAACACTCTGAATTTTCATTTCAAACAAAAGCTAAACCGCCAGAAGACACAAGGAAGCATTCTGTTTCCCCCTCTGTCTTTTCTTTTTTTTTTCCCAGCTTCATTTTTGTCACTTCTTAAGGTTTCCTTCCTCGTCTTCCAACCACTTGTTCCCCCCCTCCTTTCTTTCTTTTTTGTTGTTGTATTTGTGAAATTCAATATCAAAATAATAAATTGTGCTTTCACTAGACATCAGATAGCTGTGACTTAGTGGAGAATGAATTTGCAATAATATTGGACAGAATTTTGTATTTGCTTTCCTGATAATTTTATCTATAGAAAAACCAGTCCCAGTCAAAGCCAGCAGGTGAAATAGAGACTGTAGATAATATATAATATAAGAGAAAAGGGGAGGAAAACTTAAAATTCCTAAGCTTTGCAGTACAAGACAAACTATATCCTAGCCCTTTGACTTTACGTACCTTACCTTGTCCCAGATTACCTGCTAATATGATAACTTATCGCTCTTTAAATATAAAGATATCTATATCTATAAATGCATGCTTACATTTCTAACCCTTTCTAGCTGACATTCATAGACATTTCTAGTTGCCTCCAAAAAATGTAGCTTGCTATCAGGAAGTCAAAAACAATTCCAAGTTGTATCACAGGGGGAAAACGATGACTGCTAATATTAAAAATTAAACCAATCCATGTAGAAAGCAACTCATTCATAGCAGCAACAAGTAAGAAGTACTTTGCTTGCTGTGGTGCAAGGAGCAAGGCCTCAGTCACATGCTGTAGGCCTAGCAGGGACCCTCTAGTAACCCCCAGCTGCTAGGGAAAAATATGTATCCTCCAACCTGCAGGACGCGTGGTACAGGGCTGAAGACACTGAGTTATGTTTTACAGTAATAAAAAGTTAATTGAGATCATGGAGTAATGCAGACAATAGAAACAATTAAACAAAAAATAAATAAATAAATACAGCCAAACAGCTTATGATGTTATGCCTAATGCTTTAACTCTGTATATACTGGTACCATGTTTATCAACGTAAAAAGCAGTGTTAGAGTACAGTTTACCATTATTAGCAAGTAAGACTTACACACTTCCTGTGTGTAAGTCTGTAAACGGCAAATGGTGACACCTTTCACATGTGTTGTGTTGTGTTTTGCTGTAACATTAGTAGACTCCAGTGCACTGCGTCTACAGCTGGGACTATCAAAAAATCCTGCAGTCACTGAGGAGCAGGAAGTGGAAAATTGTGCATCGTGAAAGCCGTCACTGCATGACATAATGTTGGCACATTGCTGTGTCAGTACTGTATGTACTGTAAAGGTTAACTGTACGCCTCCACCGTTGCATTTGAACCAGAGATTTACAAATTAGTTCATAGCAGATTCAAACTTTAGTAGGTTAGTGTGCTTCTCTAGGTTGCAACTGTTCTTATCATTCCAAACTACTTTTACACCAAGACTTTTTAATGAGAGAGCAAAAAAAATAAAATAAGGATAAAGATCTAAATATTACGGCTTTTATTTTTGCACTGAAGCCTGGCTCAGTTGCACTAGTTCTCGTCCTTAAGACAGGTGTATCACCTTAGGATATGATCTCTGTGTATTTAGCACCTTTCAACCTCTTGTCTCAGTCTTCAGATTGCACAGACTTCAGTAGCCACAAGTGAAGCCCCATCTCTCCAATGAAAGGCAGGTAAGTCAATAAAGGTGATAACAAAAGACATCAGCCATTACAGAGAGGGTGCGACAGATAAGCTAATTGAAATTGGATATTGCAGTCATCTAAGAAAGAAAAAAGACAAAGAGGAAAAGGTTGGGGGATAATGCTATGAAACTGGGTGCGGGATGTGTGTTTGACAGCATAAACATGCAGTGTAGTCATTTTTTTTCTTACGTAAGACGTTAAGCAGAAACCCTTGAAATCTGGGTGAGGGTGGACTAAAGCATTGCAGTGGCATTGCAGTGCTGAAGTCTTGCTGCGTTAAGCCTCTTAGATTACAAAACACTTTTGACTGCATGTGCACGTTTCTGCCATTTAATTATCAGTCCAGATTTCCTGCTCAGAAAATATCTCTGCGCAAATGCAACACTTTGGTCAGTACATTCATCCTGCACAGGAGCAGCAGGGCCTGGGACTGTAAATTCACTAAAAACGCAGCAGGACAAAAGCCCTGCACCTGGGTTTCTGTAAGAGATGTGACTGAATGAGTCATGACTGATGTGATGCATTTTTATAGGTCACAAAATGTCAACTTAGATGAAAATATTCCATAAGATTCTATGGTTTATTTACTCTTGCAGTTAAACAATTTAATTCTATTCAGCTTTGACAGCATGGTTATGTTGGGTGAAAAATAAAGACATAAACAACAAACATGCATACTTAAGTTATGGTAAATGGCCTGTATTTGTATAGCGCTTTACTTAGTCCCTATGGAACCCAAAGCGCTTTACATTTTTCAGTCATCCACCCATTCACACACACACACATTCACACACTGGTGATGGCAAGCTATATTGTAGCTACAGGTGCCCTCCCTGGGGCGCACTGACAGAGGCAAGGCTGCCGGACACTGGCGCCACCGGGCCCTCTGACCACCACCAAGTTAATAAAGCAAAATTTTTGCAATGCTTAAATAATGGCAATTGGTTTCAAATGCCAATTTCATCTGTTTTAACTCGTTGTCTTAATTTGAAACCCCCTGAAAACGTCATAGTTATCTGTTTGTACCAAAAAATAACAGACCCACTCCTCCTTGCCTCATGAACAATGTTAGAAATTAGCTGGATAGTTAAAAATTTAGCAGGCATATTTAGCAAAATATTAGCTCTACACATAAATACACATAAATTATAGCCGCTAGATGTTCAAATAGGTAGGTGAGCAGAGAATGGGAAAGAAAATCCCCCTGAGTTTGAAACAAGCTTTGCAGAGCTACAATGGTAAGTACCAGTAAACAAAACCTCATCATAAGGATCATGTGAAAGGAAGGTGATGCCATATTGGCATCACGTCTGTCATCACCTGGCTGCGCTTCACCCCCAGACATTTGTCCCCCTTTCAGAAAGCCTCGCTCACCAACATGACTGTCACTACAACCATTACCGGTGGCCATTCAGCCTCTGCCCGCCCTCCAAAGGCCTCCTTGTTCTCTCAGTGGCTGCCGGGCCACAGCTCTCTGGCCCGCTGGCTACTGACCCTTGGTATGGCTCACAGTCTGGCACTGGCGCCCTCCATTAGCCTAATTACAGCCATGAAAGCAGTGCAGACCGAGGCCGGCATTAGGGCCAATTAGGGCCGCCCAGGATGGGCTATGACCAGTATTGGGTTACTCACACACAGACATACAAAATGTTTTGTATCACTATTAATGTAAGAGTCTAGTTCCTTACTGAGACTCCACAGTTAAACCCACTCACCTGCAGAGTGGGTCTCACTCCCAGCGTGGACAGACTTAAAACCTCAGTGGACCTTGGACCTGAATCTGCATGCCATATTGGCCACTTTGATGTTAGTTAAGTAAAGAAGGTAGATATCGAATGAGTAAAAGAGAGAGCGAGAAAGGAACCTTGTAAAAAAGAGAGAGAGACTTGTGTCTGTCCATTCATGCATGTGGATGTGGATGCCGAGCTGGGGAGCCAGCGGTAATTTGTGGCTGTCACAGGCAGATAATAAGGCTTGTGTCTTCCCTTCAAATAAAAAGGTGGAGAACCTTCTCTTAAAACAACTATCCTCTCTGTCTTTTTGTTTCCACTGGGCCCCTGAAGGTATGGCTAGATGGATGTATGGATGTAGGAATGTAACGGAAAGTGCCACTAACCCTTGCAAATAACTATAATGACTCAAAAATGCAACAGTTTGCATCAATTTGTTTAACTCAACAAGCTATTTGATTTCCTGAAAAAACCTGTAAGCGGCAGAAAGCACACATCAGATTTTGTGTGTAAGGCTACTGTAACTGTGTGACAGACTTAAAAAGTTCAGTGTGTAAAATCTCACCATTAGATGCCAGTGGATTGGAGATGTTTGGTTTGCTTAACCCTCCCTGTTCAAGTGGCTAATCCTAGCTAAAGCAAGTAAACAACTCTGGCCACCTTTCACTTGTAGTTAGCGTAGGCTGTGATTTCGCTGTTTACCTCAGCTGTTGTCCAAGTCCTTTCCTCTGGAAGATGCTGTAAGTCAGTAAGCCAGCGCAGCTCACGTTTGAGTTGTTGATGATATCCTGAACGTAAGTATCGCTGTTAGCTGGTGTTGGCTAGTCTTCGCCTTTAGTAAAAAAAATCTTTGAAGTGGATCTAACATTGTTGGATTTGAACACTTCAAGTGTGATTTTTAGGACACTGGGACCTAACATCAGAATGCAGAATGTTAGGTTATAAGCAGCTGTTGTCATTACTGTTAGCTTGTTGTCAGGTAGGAGGGTCAGAAGTCTGAAATACTACGACAATACCTGGAATCAATAACCATGTTTCCGTGTGTTAGAGCGCCAACTTTAGCTCAGGAGATGAGGCTTAAGGTGAGGAGGAGGAGGATGAAGTGTAAATGAGGGAAGAGGGAGAGGAGAAAGACAAGGAAAAAGATATGATGAAAATATGCATGTACAAAAGCTGGTGGATTCTCAGACTGTCAACATTGACATTTGAAGTTTGTCTTACATATAAAACAGACAATCAGGATGTCATCAATTTATTCTCATTGTTGCACAAATTACACAGTCTTGCTTTCCGATCACAAGCACCATCGAGTATGTTTGGACTGTGCAGCCATGAAAACCCATGCACGGAGCATTCAGCCATCTCATTTGTTGGCTTTAGATAATGCTGGGTGCAGTTACACTTTTTAAAAATTTTTTTACTCTTATTGGAATCATTCCGAAGAATTCCTGTCAACTGTTTACATGGCATGCGATTTAATACAGTGTATTTATGTGCCCTTATTAAAAAAGACTTGTGAGCACAAGTGCACAACCAAGGAATCCTGTCCTGCATTAGCTTTCCTCAATAGTTCTCTTATCTCTGGCACACGTCTGCTCCTCAGAGATGATTATCTATCGTCTGTTTGGTGCTGCTTTTTGCTGTTGTTATTTTGCTCTTAAATCTTTAAGAGTTTGTATTAGAAACAAACAGGCGCTTAGACGCTGGCGCTTTTGAGACGGCAGAAGCCTACGCATTTACGTCAATATGGAGGTCATGTGTGGGAAGAACAGAGCCAGGAAGTAATCAGGCTGAATCATATATGTGGTGGAATTTGTCTTCTGATTGGTTTATTATCCCATCCCTCTGAGACCAATTGTAATTCAGCTGTTTAGTGCCGGTTTATTCTGAATGAGGTGCATTTGTGGAGAATATTTAGTGTGTTTGGGGGTTTTAAACAGATCAAAGATGGAATATTGCTTGTGAAAGGTTTTATATTTGGTATTTTGTGATCATTTATTTTATTTTGTTATGAAAATTAAATAAAAAGATAAAAAACTATTTTGTTCTTTTTGGGGGTTTTTTTGGTGGAGACACCCAGAACGTTCATTTTTATTAAGCATGCAATATATCAGCCCGACAGGTTGGTTTACTTTAACGGTATCGCTAAGTCATTCCTTCACTATTGCGGCCTCCCGTTCTCCACAGTAGCTCCAGCATGTGTGGAATCTCCAGCCAGAAGGGTGATTAATTGTGAAATCTGTCTAGAACAACACAAAGCAAAGTCACGGTGCTCGTCACGCGCTCACAGAGCAGCTTACCTAAGACTCGCTGCTGTCAACACCCTCTGATATGATCTATACAGAGGATGAACTTTCCCTGTTTGGGGCTTAACTGATAAACCACACACACACATACACATACGGATAACCACAAGCAGGCACGCTCCCCAGTGAGTATCAAGAGCAGGTGAACAGCCACCTGCTGTACACACACTTTACACACTCGTGCCTATTAATCAGTCCAAGTTGTTTTGTCAGAGTGTTTAGACAAGGAACGGTTTACAGTCAGTCTTTCCTTTGGCTGTCACTATAATAATAGTCCCAATTTTTTAATAGTTTGTATAAATTTATCAGGATTTTTTTTTTTTTTATTGTTGTTGATTTGCACAGAAAGCTTGTGGTAATCTACCAGATGTATAAAACTGTATTTGACATTAAACAGTGTCCTTATCTTTAAGAAACTGAAAATAAAGTGCTCTGCTACTGTACAAATTACTGCAGAAGCTTTGCACCCATATGTAACTGACATTTTCTACTCTACCAAACAAAAGTCGATGTGATGAATTTATAGCACAAAACAAATGTCAGATGCTTACATCATTTTCCAGATACTTCGCTCAGTTCCTTTGTTTACATCAAGACTCGTGCCAAGGCTACGAATGTTTTTGTTAGTAAGATTATTTCGTTTCTCTCCGCGCACAATGACGAGCTTCCCTGCGAACGATGTGTTAGCATGATGCTGTGAGTGTGCACGCGACTATTTCCCTTCACTGTTTTGTGTGTTATGCATGCATGAAATAGACCAGCTAATAGTTAGACATACATGAGACTGACTGACTGGTCAAAAGCTTGAGTTGAGCATAATGAAATCAGCTGTTTCCGGTCCCTGGGTGGTTAAATGGTGCATCTTTAATATACTCAGCTTGCAAGCTTTGAAATAAAAATATTGTTTAATATGGCTTTAGCGCTGGCGTTAGGCCTGAGTAGAGTGAGAGTAGTAAGTGGAGCTACAGCATTGCTCTTCATATAACGTGGTGACTGTTTTCTGCAGTGGTTTATGCAAAGCTGCTGCTCTAGTAGACTCCAGGAGTAAAACCATGAACCTGGACGTAAGCATAACAGTCGCCATAGTTTTAGCTAGCAACAGGTGGCCATGATTAAGACTCTTTGAGTGAATAAAATAAAGAAAATTAATGCAAATTGTGAGTTTCATCCAATTTTTTTCTAATTCAGTGAGTTTGTGTAATCTTTTAATGTAAAGCCAACATAATGAAGTTTATAGCGTGTTAACAAAATGCTGAAGAAAACACGAAATTGTTGGAAAAGCAAACGGGACCATGACTGAACTTCAGATAGAGCACTTTAAATCAAGCTCAACTGGGATTTCGCACAGGGCAGCCTTCATCCTTAAAGAAAGAAAGAAATGTGAGACTCGGTGTAACGTGCATATTGTTTCAGAGCTGTCAGAGGCCCAAAGTTTCACGCACACTGAAATCACACTGCATATTCAATCTGAAATTGAGGCTGCAGCTCATTAATTCTGACCTCATTGCAAATTTTGCTCCTAGAAGCTTTGAGGAAAAGCATGCCATCACTTCCAGTATACTGACAGCAAGCATTCCTGGTCAGTTAGCATCAGATTTTTCTCCAAAGGTCCATATTGGCAAACTGAACCACAGTCTATACACGTACAAACACACAAACACGACAGGTGATTGCTTTTTGCTTGCAGGAGCTGCAGGTAATTCAGAGGAGATTGGTGTCGGTTTTGCTCTGAGATGTGCACCGTTGTGTGCAGAGAGTGTATACACAGGTGGCGATGGTGGATACTGATGTGTGTGGGTGGTTGGGTGGACGTCGGGAGGTGTGGGTCATCTGCAGACGCCCCAACCTCACCTTATCTGCAGCGAGGTGGGCTGTGTTCGCAGAGATTAAACACATTTCGAAGCGACGCTAACTGCCGGGTCCTAAAGAAATGCAGGCAGAGGGAAAGCCAGTGTAGCTGCAGCCAATGTTGTTGTTAGCTGAGGAGAAAATCCTTGTTCCTAACACTGATAAGGACATAGTGTTTCTGTCCCCAAGGGGGCGGGAGGCAGATTCAACCTCTGTAGATCTACTGTAATGAATATCAATGGCAGGGAATGTGGCTGCTCCCGTCCCTTTGGGCCTTTAGTCGCTTTTCCCCACTCTTCTGCTGTCAGAATTGCGACAGGGATACTATGCATGAAAATGCAACGCTTAATATATGGTAATGCTATGTAAACACGGGCTGATCTGAGAGGGGGGTTCGGAGGGAGAATAGATCGACGGCCGTCTGTGCTCAAAGCCGAGTCGGGGAGTGTATCTGCGAGCCCAACAGTAGCCTCTGAGCACATTTATCTGGAAATGAATATGATACACTGAACAGGAAGACGGGAGGAAAGGGTGCTGGGGTGAGTAGGGAGGTTGGAAGAGGAGGTGGGGGAGGGGGGGATGTGGTTACTGCAAACTCAGCACCACCTCACCCCATCACCGCTGCCACCCGTCTTTGCTTCCTACTTCCTCACTTCTTCTGTAGAGAGACGTTTCGCTCTCCCTCCTCCTCCTTACCTGAGTTGAACAGGGTTTATTTAAATTGGCATCCTTTAGGCCAAGAGGTTACCTGAGCCCCTGTGAAAAGAAGAAAAAAAACATGGTGGCCACTACGGTAGGCATGCCTGCCCCACACACACACTATCCGAGGGTTTGGTTACTGCTCTGAAACAGCCTGTCTGGTAGCGCCGGTGGAGTTGGAGGGAGGTGAGGGAGTTATAGTTGGAAGTATTGTCTCTAAAGCGGTGTGGGTTTCCCAGCTTGTCTGACAGCCCGACGCGAGCACCGCCGCATTCCTTCGCAGCGAGGCCGAGACGAGCCACCTCATCGGCTGCCGCCATTCATCAAGTTAAAAATAGCCTTGCCACAGTCATCCTTTCATTCAGCGGGTCATTATTTTGCGCTTAAGCAGAGAGCGACAGCCAGAAAAAGAGGAGGACAGTGACAGAGGGGAAAAGAAGGAGTGCAGAGACAAGAGGAGGAGTGTGTGTGAATATGTGCGTGTGTGTGTGTGTTAGTAAGATGCAATAGCCCGAGGCAGTGAGGTGGGATTTGTAAGCCCTTTGTAAGTAACAGGCAGCACTCTTAGCAGGCTGAAGGTATGTTTTTGTGTGAGTAATCCGTGATGGATGTTTTAATTGAAAGCACAAGGCTTTTAGGGCTGTTTTCAGAGACCGCAGCCAACATCTGACACCTCCACTCAGACCAGAAACCCCCCCAAACTCCAAACATCCAAGACCGCCCCTCAGTACAGTCAGTTATACGTAGCACGGGTCATGCCCTTAGTACCCGGGACACAAGGAGAGCACAAGACTTACCAGAGTATTGCTGGCATGTGTTTAAGGTGGCAATAAACAAACAGAGTGAAGTCAGTGTTGTAGTGAAAGGACTGAAGATTATTCTTTGAATTTTAGGTGTAAGAAGTAAGAAAATATGTCACAGACTAATTGAATCATGAATATAACTAAAGCTAAGAGAGTTTTTACTGTTGCAAAAGGAACAATTTTAATAAAGATTGCATGTTATTTCAAGCAAAAGCATATCAGCACATCAGTGACACCAGAAATCAAATAATTAATAAAGAATAAGTCCAATTCTAGTACAAGAAAATAAAACATTTAATCTTAAATACAGATATTTTATATAAATAATTTACTGTATTTTAAAATTGATTTTCTCTTGTAGTCAAAATATTTTTTGATCTATCTTCTTTGTAACTTAATTGCCAGTTAATTTTTTTGAGAAATTTTAAAGTAAAGAATACTTTTTTTTTTAACAAACTGATGGGTTAAAATGTTGACACCAAATGTAAAAAAGAGTTATTTTTATTTTTCAGAATAAGATGAATTTGTTGGAAATAGAGTTTGAATAATGATTCAACAATAAAGTGATGTGAACGAAGATTGCATTTCAAGCTTAGGGTCGCATGGAAAAATGCAATTCAGGCTGGAGGTTCTGTTGAACTGTCAGGAATAAATTTGAAACGGTGAATAAATCGAACATTTTTGAGAAATTTATCATTCCCACTCTCACCGTATCATGGATACAGTGACATTTCTATTGTATTATCCAAAATAACATCGTTGCTGCATGTTACTATGGACAGTAGCTGAGACATTTAACAATTAAAACTACTATTTTGTGGGTACAGTTATGGTTGCACACTACCTCCTTTGCTAATAATAGGTCAAAAAAGTTATATATGAACTGTACTCATAGTATTATTACTAACTTTCCCACTTATTTTATACATATTGTTATTTTGAAATATGTTGGCCACGTTTATTGTGTAGTGTGAAGTATTTCACGCCGACTTAATGAAAAATAAAACAGCAAAATAATTTTAAAAATCTTCCTCCTACTCACAATTTAAACAAATGTGTGTATCTTGAATACTCCTTCACAGTGCAGTGTAAGTGCTGGATGAGTTTCTTACTCCCTGCCTGAGACAAAAATCATCTATCCTTAGCCGAGCAGTTAAGAAGTGGAGAACAGTCGACCCAGCAGGGCCGTGAAGCCACGGGGCAAATGAGTAATTCCTATAGTAGCCCGGGTGGGGCCACCGGCCCTGAAGGAGGGCCATAAATTTACAACATGATGAGCCAGGTTCAGAAGGGATTGACCCTTCTTGACCTGCAGAGGCGGGACCCGAGGCTTGTCTGGACTACAGTACTTACAGCTCCCCATCCCCCCTCACCTGCTGACTGTCTTTACCTCGCCCAAAAGCCGTGCACCACAGCCCCGCATACCAAAGATCTTCGAAAAAAAAGTGCACTCCCGTTTAGAAAGTGTGCTTCTTACAGTGAGTGAATGGGAGCAAGCTGTGGGAGGGGAGAGGAGGAGAGTCAGAGGGGGGAAACTTCACAGGGATTTCTTCTTTTTCTCTCCTGTCACTAACCGCCAATTTACCCCCCAACGCATTTGGAATCAAAACTTAATTAAAATTTTGAATAAATAAAAACAACGAAAAAAACCCAACTTATTGAATTCTGAACCCTTTGATAGATTTATCCCCCCCAAACCCAGAATAATGCAAAATAAGATTTAATAACACCTTTCATATGGAGAGTACAAAGCCGGCTATTTGCATTAAAGTGTAAATCGTCAGGGAAAGGCATGTGCCTCTAAGCTTATTGATGTTCAGTTCTGAGCAGCCGGGCGGCATTGTTTCATACTGAAGCTTGACGGATGTCAAGGTGATTATAGTTTAGATCACCCGTAAGAAGACAACGTTTTGAAATGGTAAAATACAGACAGGCAACACAAAAGCCTTCAAATGTTTGTTTTACTGGGAGGGGAAGAATGAAGAGAGTAAAAAACTCCCACTGAGTTTCAGTGTTCACTCGTAATTCACACAGAGGATGGATAACTCCGCCGCTGTTCAAACAATCTGACAATTTGTTGAATTCTTCTGATGGGCACAAAGTCTTTCTGCGAAAACCATTACTGAATGGCATGACAATGAGTAAGAAAGGTACAAGGAATTGTTGTATGAGCCCTATCTGCACACCCTTCACCTAATTTTGAAACTAAGCCACGAGGCAAGAAGTGGAAAAAGACAGAAAAGTTTCTTGTCGGGTTACACTTCACCCGTGGCAAGGCAAAAAGAGGAGACGCACAGATGCTCAGTGGAGGTGAAGCCAGCTTTAAAACTACCTGACAAAAACACTCGCTTATGATTTCTTTTTTTTTTTGCCTTTTTTGTCATTTCTTTGTTTTTCATTTTCTTAATTAGAGGCAGAGAACAGGACGAGGAAGAAACAGAAATGCTACCACACCAGAAAAAGAGAGATTTCAGAAGGGGAAACAGGTTATAGTCACGACTGCTTAGAGCTGTTTTGTCTTCTTGTCTCTCTCTCTCTCTCTCTCTCTCTCCAACCATTATCAACCTTTAAAAGTCTCCAGTGTGATATTTTATCATGATAAAGTATGCTGTCAGTCTGACTTCATCCAGCAGGGTACAGACACACTCAGACTTGATGCCTTGGGGGTGAAGGTGTGGTTGGAGGCATCAGGCTAATGGTGGCCTTCCTCTTGTCTAATGAGTCCTTATCTGCTGGCTGGACTGCTAGTTCTGGTGACACACCCTCGAATACAGGTGAATGTGCATGTTGCCTATACGAGTACAACGCTGCTCCGAGGCAGCCTTGAAGCAAAGGCGCAATGCAGGATGGGGAGTTTGATTTCAGATTAAAATTGGAGTCTTCGCTCACAGCTGTCACTTTATTAGGTATGTCGGATTTAACGTCCCTGTAGCAAATCTTACCCTTATGAAGGGTGAAAGGTTCAAGATTTGTTAAAACGGCTTCACTTGTTGATTCAGCGAGTGACATTTTGGACAACTTATTCATTATTCTGGACTGAAAACTCCTTTAACATTAGTGGGAAGCGTTTCCTGTAGGCTTTTTGCTAAATAATATTTCTGTGAATGTTAATCTATTTGTTTTGATCGCACTTCATGCTGATGAGACATTGTTTTTGCGTGCGCAAATCCAGCTACAAAAATTATGATTCTGATCAATTAGTTTTGTTTTAACTAGTTCTTTATTGATTCGTGGTTGGTGGCTCCATGGTGGACGCCTCATGGGTCACGAGGGTTCCTAATGCCGGACTGAAGCGTGAATAATTAGGAGGGTTGTGTTAGGAAGGGGGATCTTGTGTACCATCAGTAGCTTTCTGTTGTAATGTCAGTGTTCATATAATTTTTTCTGTAGGTTACAGTTATAATTTAGTTGTGAGCCATCATTTAATATATCAATTCAAAGATCAACACTATCGATATCAATACTGGGATTGGTATCAGATCAATACTAGTGTGATGGAATATTTTAACTTTGCTTCTAACGTTATAACTTGTTACATTTTTATGTATTAATGTGTTCAGAATTCACAACTTGATGATCATTCATCTCACAAATCATGACACACTGCTGTCCCCTACATGAGCTGCATTTAAAGCTTAAAAGTATCAGTATCTGTATTTACTTGGTATCTGATCGATACCATATTTTGTAGTATTGCAGAGACACCAAGCTCTGGGAACTCTGGACCGCAGAATACGGTGCTACTAATACAGCAGCAACAATATGGAGGTGACTTGATGATGATGAATCACCCGGGTAAGTAAATCCCAAAAGGCTGGTTCTGCTATGTGGAGGTGAATTACAGTAATTTACAGAATGAGAAATGATGGGCTGAGTCTTTAAAACACTGTAAAAAAAATAGTATAAAAATATTTTGAATAAAAAAAATGTCTCTGCTCTGATCTAACATGGAAAAGAGAGCAAGTATCATTTTGCACTAATTAGCACAAATTTCCCATGCCGACTTATATTAGCCTCATTAGTCACGAGTGCAACCGATTCACACCTGGCACGTGCGTGTGTGATACTCAGGATGAACCGATGGATTTATAGTGCTGCCATTGAAGCTCCAGCTATGCAGGCCTGATTGGTGTTACCTTGCAGCCCCAGGTGAGAGAACACGTGTGCATATCCGTCTATGAAGGACTCCACTCTTTACTATTGAAAATCTAGGTGGATAACTGAAGACTAGGCCACAACTTTACTGCTCAACACAATTATCTGACCTGCTGGTGCACATCCATATACATGGCAGATGTGATACTTTCTCCATTTTTTTATGTATTATCATTTCTCTGCAGGAGAGAGGAAGCACTTTGTCAATTCACTACAGCCCAAAAGAAGAAGAAGAAAAAAAAAGCCCCCAAACCATCGATTTTCACTACAAAGATTTTCATATTTTCACCCCCTTTTCTCCCCTTCTTATATTTTCTTCCCACGAAATAAAATATTTCAGGGGACAGACGAACGACGGAGCGGTCAGGAACAAAAATGACTCAGAGGAAGGATGGAAGTCTGGATATAGAAATAGGTGGAGGGAGGGAGGAAGGTGAGAGAGAGGAGAGGGGAGGTCAGGTTAGGGGTCACGTGTGCAAAAGAGATAAGACCTCCTCATTCCATTTTGACTGACAGGCCAGGGGAGGGCTCAGCAAAGCCCCCGAGACACGACACCGCTCCCTCCATCACTCTCCGTTACTGCTATCACACTTTCTCTAGGCCATCACTCTCTCTGTCTCTCGCTCTCCGCCTCTATCATGCTCTCCATCATCCCCTTCTCCCTCCATCACCGGCATCTATACATGCCTTCTACCTTTGTCATGCATTTTCCTTTTTGCCCTGACTCTTCTGTTCCTTTAGTTGCATCCTTTTTTGTCAGGATACCTCCTGTTGTCTCTTATTCTTTGCACAATGATTTTTTTCCCTCCTTTCTTTGTATTCACTTGAGAGTTTCTTTGTAGTCCAAAATCATCTAGTTTTGTCTGCTTTGTATTTTCTGATTTTATTAACACTTTCCTTCATGAATCTTAAAGCAAAAGCTGGTTTCACACAGCTTCTGCTACCTATATAACAATGTACTGACCAAAGTAGTGAGTAGTGATCCAGTGTGACAGAAGAGAAAAAACACGAGCTTTGAGGTGGTCAAAGTAGGTTGATAACAAGTCAAAATTGTATCTGGATTATCTAAACTACTTTATTTGCCCAGTACAAAGGTCGTGTGATGATAGCATTGGTAATAGTTGGGTGAATTCTCGTCTCCTGGCCTAAAAAAGTTAAATATTTCCAGTGGTGAAGTCAGCTGACACAGCCTATCGACTCCAATGTGCCAAATGTAAAAATGTACCACTTCAGATCTGATTCTCCTCACAGTGTCATGTGTGAAAGCAGCTTCGTGTTTACCCTGGTGCAGAGGTAATCTTTGAGGACACACAGATCTAAAATACAAAAGGTTTGTTTATTATGTATTTACATGATATTTCCGAGAAGATGATATCAGGTTGTTCTCTGCAGACGCAACAGAAAAGACAGTTAACAGAGGAAACGTCAGGTCAAGGTGCTCCAAAAGACACCACCAGACATAAATCTTTCTGACCTTCCTAAACTAGTTAGTCATCAACAAATACAGTTAATTGCACTAATAATAATTTTTCAAAATGTATGTCCTTTAAGAAGTTTAATGCAAACTTCTCAGTCATGTAGCACCTGAGTTTTTCCCATTTAAAGTTACTGAAGTACAGAACTTTAAGTATATATATTTGTGT
>VUQR01000224.1:6186-19295 GCA_015108515.1 Hemichromis elongatus | reverse complement strand
CTCGTGGCTGGGGCCCTTCACAAACGCAGTGTTGGCCCTACAACTCCCAATAAAGTAAGTCCCTCTCCTCTCTCCTGGTCTACACGTCTGAATCAAGCGAATCGAGCCTCTGCTGCTGCTGCTGCTGCTGCTGATTGCTTCTCCTGAACCTTCGGGAGATGGTCACAGCTTTCCTCATCTCAGTGGACCATGCACCAGTCCATTTCCTTAAGTTTTCACGCTGTGCCACATATAGGCTACTTCCCCGCGTCCCGGCAGATTGCTGTTGAGGAGCATAAAAGATGAGCTGCCTCCATGTGGTGCAGGAGAGGAGAGAGAGGAGTCCTCGCTCGGACGCCTCCTTTGTGTGGCTGAAAAGAAACCTATTTAGTCCCAGGCGGTGGTCTATTCACCAGGCTCACCCTGACATCTGCCAAAAGCCCTCTCTAACCAGCACTGTCTGGAGAACTAAGAGTGGAGCGCAGATCAATGCGCTGTCCTGTTAATTGTATAATAGACCTACTTATGGACTTCTGCTAAAGGGGCACAATCGTTTAGGGTCCACCACGTCTGATTTTGTTTGAACCAAGCAGGCCTAAATACCTTTAATTGCGCCCGTGTTGATGAAAAGTCGATGGGAGTTAAAGCGGCCGATCACCGACGGTGTTTAAATCCATCTGTACTCGTTTATTTATTTATTTCCACGATTTGTCTCCACAAATCACCTGCCATGAGGGAATGGGAGCTATATTTGTTTTGTTTGTGAGCCAAGGACGGGAGGGAATAGGAGCACTGAGGGGTTAGAAGGAGGTCTGCCGTGATAACGTTTCTTGTTCTTATCGCCTTTGTGTTTTTTATGACCAATGTCCAAACTGATAAGTACAAAAGAAACTCAATTTGTTCCCCTTAATAAATGAACAGCAACCAGCTTTAAAATTGTAACCGAAGATTTATGTCCCTTCATTTGCTAAATGAATCCTGGCTTCACTGTTTGAACAGTCTGAATTATACAGTCAAGAGATTTAAAAATTAAGATTTTGATGTATTCAATTAGAGTGACAATACAGTTTCCCTTTCAAATAACTGTTAGCTACTTTAACGAACTAAAACAAGCCTCTGCATGCGCTCTCCTTCCGTATTTTACGTGTGTTTCTACTAGCGGAAGTCCCGTCACGGCATGGACTATATGAGATTAAACAAACACATTAAGATGTTTAACGTGGGATAATTTGAGCATGAAAAGCTAATAAATCAGAGGACGGAATGGCAGAGGATTGAATTGTAGAATTTCGTGCGCGCTTGGGTCTGCGCGTGCGCGCTTACACACGCGCCTGTGTTAAAAAAGAAGGGGGAGTCACGTCGCTGACATTTCCAAGCTCCTGCTCTGATTGGCTCTTATTTGAGGAAGCTCACGGGTTCTTTCAAGTAATAAGCGCCTCCCCATCGCTCTAAAGGACATTATAATGCAAGGGACCTCCTTTTTAACCACAAACCGAATTTTCGTTCATTTAGACCATATATACTTTTTAAATTGACCCAAAGTTGTAGGATTTTTTTGGAGCGAATTTCGCCCTGGAGCGGTACGCGATGCTCTCTCATGCCGACCTCCTGGATGCTCGGCTCGGTGAGTTATCATCACTAAACTCCGGCCCTAAACTCCAGTGTAAGATTTCAACTTCTTGTTTAATGTTGTGAAGTGATAAATAGACTGTGTGGTTAATTGTGTTAACAACTAAGTGGTTTATCGTTGGTCGTAGCAATTTATCAGTAATTTATCAGCACAGAAAAATCATACCATAAAATACCAATGTGGATTTTGTATATTATGTTTTAAATGTCGTATGTGCTGTCTGTTATATTTTCAAGACTCAAAGCATTTCGTAGAACCTTGTTTATAAGACGCTGCGGTCCGGGATATTTACTCAAATCCTCTCTCCTACTCATCCTCTCAGGGATGAAGGATGCTGCAGACTTACTCGGACACCGAGAGGCTCTCAAATGCCGGCTGGGAGGTGGAGTGCCAGACCAGGGGCATCCGGGAGACATGCCCCCTGGTTCAGACTCTGTTGAAGGAACCACTCTGCTGCCGGGTGAAGACATCGCCACTGTCGGATCCAACTCTGCGGGCATGCCGGTGAACGGGAAGGAACAGGAGAAGCAGCAGCAACAGCCGCAGCAGAACTCTGGCCAGCCCACAAGCCAGCAGAAGCAGAAGCGGCATAGGACGCGTTTCACACCGGCGCAGCTCAATGAGCTGGAGCGAAGCTTCGCCAAAACCCACTACCCTGATATCTTCATGAGGGAGGAACTGGCACTAAGGATTGGCCTCACTGAGTCCAGAGTTCAGGTAATAAAATGATGCAGAGACTCGCATAAGAATTCAGGGTGGGGCTTTGGGAACAGTTTTGTACGATTCGTAAATATCCAACTTAAATACATAAATACAAAAAAAATAATAAAATCATTATAATAATAACTACCATTTAAATTCGCCTGGAGGACAGTGAACTGAATGGGTTGTGCCAGAAGAGGAAGCCCTGTGCCTCTGTGTGTTATTAAAAGACATGTTGATTTTTAATAAATTTGTCATTTTACCCTAATTAATTAGTAGATCATTTGAACCCTATACCAAGATATTTTGTGGACGTTTAAAGTTTGAATGAACTACTTGGAATTTCAAAGCTAACCATTAATATGGCGCCACTTGCACACTCTGAGTTACAATAAGCCAAGACTTAAATGACAGCCTAGATAATATACTTCAAGTGAAGGAGTACATTTTTCTTTTTCAGGTACAGTGTGTAAAATATCTCTCCTCACTACCACTGTGCGTAAAAACGATAGTGTAGCTTTGCTGTGTTCAGATTTTCTGGTGATAACTGTTTCAGAAAACAGTTTCTGTTTAAATTGAGTTGCATGGAGTTGTATGACTCAAGTATCCCATAATATATTCAACTTTAACCTGATATTTGACTAATATTTACCTGTGAGAACATCCAGTCCACAAAGGGCTCTTTCCAAGGTACTGAAACATTTCTCATGCGAGGATGAGGAATTCGATGGTCATCTGGCTTTTATACATTTTAGAAAAATACATCGTAACGACACTTATGGAAAGTTTTTTTTGTGTCTTTTTTCGTTTCTTTGTTTTATTTTGCTTTTGTCTCTGGGCAACTTTGTACTTCTAATTCTTACACGAGGAGCATTACGGCTTTGACAATTATCCCTAACTTTTAATTATTTATTTAACCATCTAATAAAACAAATCTTCAAGATTTTCTTCCAAATATTTTTCCCCCGGCTGCATTTATAATAATTTCCGACACAAAATATGATTCCACCTTTGTACAAAATGCTCTCTTATTAATCGCACGTGATTATTTGACAGTTTTGAGAAAACTAAAGAAAGAAGGAACATGCTACGCTCTAATAAACAAAACACATTACCAACCAATTTCAGTCTTATTTATAACAGTGAACGGGTTATTAAACCGTGATGTGAAATTCATGCAAATTATCCCACTGAAAGCAATAAAACCAGTATAATCATTAGTCACCGTAATAATCAATTTTTTATTCCAACCAGTGCGGGATCCTAACCGCTCGGTGCATGGCGGCTCCTGCTCGGTGTTGGTAAACATTAGTGCAGGCCGTGCAGGTGCAGCCTTCAGTGGGCGTGTTGGCCCGGCGCGTGCCTCCACACAGCCTCTCTCCTTTAAAATGCTCTATCAGCGACGTCTTAATAGGACTCAAGAATATATTGTACTTTTTTAATGGAATGAGAAATTGCATTTTCTTTCCCCCCGAGTGTAATGGGTTTGGGCGACGTTTCACGGCTGGCTGAGCGGAATGAGAGCGAGATTTCACTTTTAATACGGAGGCATCGACTCACGGCCTCGCGCGCGCATTAATCACACAAGAAGATGAAATCTTTATAAAGCCCAGCGGTGTCGCGCGTGCGTTTTCAGCTGTGTGGCTCGGTTTGTTTGTGGGTTTTCTCGCGTATAGCCAACAGACGGGCATATTTTATTTTCACATAGATGCTGTACAGCGATGCGGGCCATTTGTATTTAAGCCCGCGCAATATTTAGGGCAATTTTCAGTTAATCTGCTTGTAAATAAGATGTTAGAAAGATAAATTGCTCGACTCGTTGCTGCGGAACGCGAGTACAAACCCCTCTGACGCAAACATTTTTACACCAGAGCTATTTCTGCCTCCTACATAATATAAATATTCTCTTATCTTTGTGTTTTGTTTACAGCGACATTTTTTTTTTTACTCTTGCGTTCTGATCATTTCGCGATTAGGTACATTTAACACTATCAAAAGCTTATTTGGGGGTTTGGGTTAAAGTATACTATAAAAATTCACGAATTTCTCTGACTGATGGACAACAATCATTCAAAGTGGCTGGCCGTAGAAAAGTCATGGGTCTATTAATTTGATTAAATTGAGTTGTTTCATCTCAAAACGAGTCAAACAGGCAAAATTCAGATTATTGTGGTGAAGAACGTGTTTGATATTATCGTGTCCTTTGCAATATGGCTTCATATAGAGGAGAAAGTGACGTCTTGCTGGTTACAATAAACATACAGTGCCCAAGAAATGTATCCTGTATATTTCTCAGTACCCCTAACGGTGGATTTTTGTCTCTGATTTCAGGTTTGGTTCCAGAATAGACGCGCTAAGTGGAAGAAAAGGAAGAAGACCACTAATGTTTTCCGTGCACCGGGTACGCTGCTCCCAACCCCGGGCTTGCCACAGTTTTCTGCCGCTGCCGCCATGGAGAATAGCCTGTGCTCCTTCCACGCCAACGACTCTCGCTGGGCTACGGGGATGCCGGGGGTCTCCCAACTGCAGCTCCCCCCCGCTCTGGGTCGCCAGCCAGGCATGGCGCAGTCACTGTCACAGTGCAGTCTTGGTCCAGGCCCGCCACCAAACTCCATGGGTCTCTCTAACGGCCTGTCCTCTAACGGCTCCGGTCTGCAGTCCCACCTCTACCAGACGCCTTTTCCAGGAATGTCGGCCTCCCTCTCCGGCCCCACGAACGTATCGGGCTCCCCACAGCTGTGTAGCTCCCCGGACAGTGACATGTGGAGAGGAACGAGCATCGCGTCTCTGCGGCGCAAAGCGCTGGAGCACACAGTGTCCATGAGTTTCACTTAGTGACTTTTGACCACACCGCACCCTATTCCACCAAACACCCCTCGCCCAGTCCCGCCCGGCTCCTTCTTTTTCCCTGTTTTTAATCCAGCTATTTAGATCAAAATGAGAGAACGAATGAAGTAATCGGGCCTGAAATGTGAGGGGGAAAAGAGGTAAATGCCTCCTCATAAAGACCAAATAATGGTAATAAGAAAAGGACAATATTTATTGACAAACGGAAGGAAAAAAAAATGGGGTTATTTATCTCGTTAATTCAAACGGATTTTTTTCTTACCTGCTATTGTTGATAAATACTATTGTAATGATCTTTAGACTATAGGCCCTAATTACCGAGAGCCAAACAATCGTCGTATTTACGTTGTCATTGAGCGTGTCTTTACGCACGTTATTGTGTTCAGGTGAGGTTGTGTTATGTCAAACGGTAATTTATAAGATTGGGTATTTTGATAGCAGCCTGCCACACACGCACCAAACTGACAGTGAGCCTACTGAACTGGGTCTCGGGCATGCACTGTGCATGTGGATTTAATAATTAAAGGAGAAAACGGTGCTCACTCAGACTGAACAGGTGCTTTTGTTTGGTGACCTCAGTCTCGTCTGCATGGGACGGGATCACACACACACACACACACACACACCCACACACACACACACACACACACACACACACGGGCGATCTTTCAGTAGGTCTATTCTGTTTTAGGATGTTTTGTGTAGATAAAACATTCTTGCTATGTACCCGCTGGTCTTTTTTGTGACATGTTTTAACTTATTGTATGTGATATTACTTGACACATTTCTTAAATGTTTGATCTTACATCGAAATGCACCACATTGACGGGTTTGTACCAATTTAAAATGAGCAAACAAATAAAAAATAATTTTCAAGAATGTCGAAACAAGAATGATGTATGTCTCCATTAACTTTAAACGCATAATGATTATTTTGTATACATTTACAAGGAAGGTGATGTGTTTGCTACGATATATATTAAGACGCAGTTGTAGCTTTAGTGTGAATTTAAAGAAAACACTGTAGGTATGTTTAGTTTAGGGAACCTAAACTATTCATGGGCTTGGATTATCCACAGATACACGTTATTGGTACGCGCCTGGTTGCTGTACTACATCATTTTGTTGCACAAATTATATTTTTTTGTGGTTATTGCTCAGTCACCTAAAGAGCTGTTTTTGCAAGGTTTATGAGGAGACAGGGTTAAAGGGTTTTTGAAGGGTGACTGGTCTTATGGTGGCAGACAGCAGCGGTAAAGATACCAGGCTGAGATGTCAGCGCTGTGATGTGACGGTCATTGATTTTAACCATGACGGTCATCACGCTGAACGCACTGGATGGACTGAAACTAAAAGGAGGGATCGTAAGGCTACCACTCAAAGGAAAACACCAGCCTATATTGTGCTTAGGTAAAGGTTGGTGCTATGATCCCAACACGCTAAAAACGAAGTTAAAAATAGCTTCATTGTAGTATCCCAAGAAGTTATTATAGGAATGTTAGACGACATGAAATATCCACATATTACTCTATGAAAGGAACAAAACCAGCACCGTGGAAAGCAGCAACCACATTATTTTTATTTATAATTTAAATGTAAAGTTTAGTCTAATGTAGAGCCAGAGAGCAAACAGTAAATCGCTACCATTTGCTCTTAGCTGGAGGATATTTGTTAATCATATGTTATAATACCTCCGATTACTCCGTTCGATTACTTACAGTTTATAAGTATATTTAATACATGGATCAATTTATGATCTTTCCATGATTATTCATGCAATTTTAACTCAAATGCTTATTTTTAGGGCAAGATGTTGGATCATACCAATGTAAATAGCATACCTGTGAAAAGTGAGATTGTCAATAATCTAGAAAACCCAAGGATCCAAAAGCATACTAACAATATATATATAACTATTAAAATGATGATTAAAATGCAATAATAAGATCAATGCAAGTTTATTTTTTAGAGGTGTTATGTAAACATTAAGCATTGAGCTCAATATTGTGCTCGTCAGTCTGTTCCACAATGCATTAGCAATTTGATGTTCATGGGCAAATCACTTTTTGTGTGCCTGTCAGTTAGCACCATAACAACACCATATTAATTATATCAAATTATATTTTAAATGTTGTTTTGGGGAGGGTTTTTTTTTTTTTGCCATTTTCTACATGTTACATGTCAGAAAAGTTATATATACATAATATGTTTTGTCATTTCCCACAGGAGAAAATTGATCCATGTGCTTAACTTAACCCAAATAGTAGTCTCACGGTTAGCATATGAAGAGTAAGCTGGTAAAATCAAGTTAAAACAGATAACAGAATGTTAGTTATATATTTAAAAATGCAATCTATTGAGGCCTTTATGAATCAAAACTAATCATTACCTCAAATCTGGTAAACTGACATCTTTTCAGATGTAATGAATATTATTCATTATTCATTCCATCTGATTTATGATTAGCTCTAACATTTATAACATTACATGCGTATCATGACAAAAAATACAAATTAACTGTATGAGGCAGTTTCGCTTTTGTACCTTTTGATCATTTGACATTTATCTAAAATCCCTCATTACTTGCCAATCAGTTCTGTAATAGGAAAACCTCTCACCTTGTTTATGTTGCTTTGATTTTAAATTATCCTGATGTGATGTGTGATGTCTATAGCCTCAGAAGCAGCTCTGAATGTGGTAAATAAAATTTTTCCATTATGAAAGTTAGCAGACCTCACTGTCTGTGTCAAAGAGTGTAAGTGTCAGCTTAGCCTGAAATCACAGTAGCTCAAATTAATCAGCGTGTTAACCTCATCTCGCTGCCGGTGCTGAGGCCAATTTATGGTCACGGGATGGTAATTGATGAGATATGGCATTACCATAAGCAGTCCCACTGCCTGTAAACTTATAATTGGAGTTTCTGTAACAATGCTGTGAGGTTAAACAAAGGATTAATCATAATTAACAAAAGTATATTACTTTCCCCATATTAAACAGTTGGCTCCCACCTTTTCTATTAGCATAAATTTGTTTGCAGTCATTTATGGAATTATTGGAAATACCAACTCAAGTCAAGACCCTGAAAAATTCATTTATTCCATTCTGTGTGTGTGTATATGTATGAGGGAGCCAGTGAGTAAAAGCCCATGCTTCTGTTTGGAGAAATTAACTTGAATGAGACGACCTAAAACAAAGTTTTCCACTATGCAATAAAAAAATTTTGACTTAAGGGATTTTAGAACATGTTAAAGGCCCAGCAGGATCACAAGTGGCTACACTAGCAAATGCAGTGATTGCGTTACATTGTATAGTGTATAATACACTAGCATTATACAGGGAAAGGAAAACCTAAAAACAACAGAAAGCAATGGAGATCTTTATGAATGTATGGAGGAAAAAATACATTACAGGTAAGCACTGCAACCCAGCACCAGTGTCAACCTGAGATATGTAAGCAGATGTTAAACCCACTTGACCAGACCTTTTGATTTCACGGTATATTTCAAAGTAAATACCCTTTTCTAAAACAGAAATTTAAAACTCATTAATTACCAAGTTATTGTTTTTTTAACTGATCGACTGTTTACCTTATAACTGGAGGCCAATGCTTATCTGTCTTGTAAACAGTATTTACATCCTAGTGGGAGTCAATCAATGAATCCAGGAGGCCCACCCACTCTCCAGAGACTTGCAATTACCAGATACTGCGTGGCAGTTGATCAAAAACTATAACAGCCACAGCCAAAAATGACTACTGCTCCACCCATTCAGACTGGAGCTGTAGTGGTGTCAGCCTGAGTGTACATTGTGTTTCTGCTAAATCTAGTTCTATGCATAGCTCAGCCCACCAGATCCGGCCCTGTGCTGACTACTGTGTCCTGGGCTGCAGTAACAGATGTGAAATCACATTACCCAAACGCTGCAATTAGTCTCACTCGCTCGCGGGTTAATGAGTTTGTGGAAATGTGCGACCCATTCCTCATTAGGTAATTTCTCATGCACTGATGAGAGAGGGAGAGAGAGCGAGATGTGGGTATACCAAGTTAGTAGAAATGACACATAGTTTGCTGCAACGTATACTGTAAAGCAGCATACAGCTCGGGGAGAGGGTTTTATCACTAATACTCACATAAGTCTTCTTCTATTTGCATTAAAATAAAAAAAAATATTTGTTACACGTGACTTGAATTCATAAAATAAGTCACCGTGTTATGTCGAGAGTTCCTTTGCAGAAGGCTTGTAGTGGAGTTTCTGTCATCTGCTGCAGTTATATATGACTTTCTCATTATGGTGTGACTATGCTTATTGCCTTGCTGTGAGGCCACAGAGCCTGCGTGTGAATAGACAGCCCAGAGCAAAGCTCTGTCAGGACACAATGGACAACAACAAAAGAACTAATTAGCAATCAATTACCGACATGTTTCTGTCCTGCACCTTTTATGTGGTTAGAGTGTAGAGCAGGTTACCACCACTCAACATGTCCCATTCACCCCACACACACAAACACTCACACACACACACAGACCACCTGCTGCCTGTAGGTGTGTGTAGTTTCTGGTTGATTTGTATTATTGCAGGGATTTACGTCGTAGCCCAGGGACACACGGTTTTCTGGAAGAGAATGTAACCTCTCTCATAAAAGTAAAAAAAATCTTCAAATTAATCCAATTTAGGCCTTTAGAGGAAGTTGCTTTTCACCATGTCTACACCCAAGAGTGCAAGAGATAGTTGTTCATTAGTCTCATCTGTGCCAATCAGTCTCTAAACTCTCCTTTGTTGTATCTCATTGCTTCTCTTCATTGTTATTATTACTTGTAGTTGATGTAAAGGGGAAATTTCATTTCATTAAAGAAGACTGAATCCACAATTTCATAAAAAACAGCATCGATAAAGTAGATTTAGTGTCTAATTTGAGCACGTACCATGCTCATTTCACCATGTTCCTCTCTCTTGCTGTGTAACACATGCACACACACACACACAGTGACATCTGGGGGAAAGTGTGCTGTGAGGAGTCTGCGAGTGCCTCTCATGATAACAACTCTGCATCTCAACAACCTACATCCATCATCATCAACACTAACATCTGCTCTGAGCCTCAGCCTTAAATCTCTTTCTACTCCCCCAGCCCTTTACCCCTCTCCTTTTTCCACCCTCTCTTCCCCTTTCTTACACTCACCAGCTCTTCTTTTGCTCCTGTTCATAAGATTGTTATGAAAAGAGGCCCCTTTTAATATAACTCTCCTCCCTGTACTCTGTCCAAATCCCGTCATCTGCTGATTATGTGTAGAAATGTTTTTGTTTAAACCAGCCTTAGAAATCAATATTTAATGATGATGTTATCAGTGCTTTTATGTGTAATTTAGCCCGAATGCCAGTATGAATGAGACTCTGTCAGGTTTATGACGTCAAGCATTTATTTTCTGTTAATGGGTACTCCTGGTGGTACACAAACCAAAACCCAGTGGACGTCTGATGGATTTGTCTGTTTCGTTTCTGTTCATGCATGCACTCACAGGCAGGCGTGCATGCATACACTATATCATAACCACTTTAAACACACACACACACACACACTCTCTCTCTCACACACACACACACACACACTTTTTTTTTGGTCATCTGAATAAATTAAGTGGTAATTTCATGTGTAAAAAAAGCCAATAAATTCCAGGAATACCACACTGCCGTTGCTGTATAGTACTATAAAATAGCATTGACTGTGAGGGCACTGTCCACATTAGTCTGAGCTTAAAACACAATCAATCAAAGCATATTTGTTTCCAAACAAGCAGCTTTTTTTGACAGTCACCTCTTCAGCTCTGGGAGCCAACGCTGTTGAGAGGCAATAATCATGATAGTTTTTTCAGTCATTTTTCTCCCAATAACAAGCCATTTTTAATCCAATTAGGAGTGCTAACGTGAGAGGCATAATACCATGCCCCTGGGACAGATGAGAGAATATGCAGGACATTTATCCCGACAGTCAATATTGGATTTCTCACTAAGCAGCTGTGCCTGCTCTCTCTGACATTCTCCACCTCTGCACAGTGATCCGTCCTGATTAAAGCAGCTTTTCTACTTTATCAACATTCATTACATGACCTGGTCATGCATGGCCATGAAAACCAGGAGTAGCAAAGTTACATGCCTCACGTTGGGGTTTTCCTACTGCACTTTTCTTTTTATTCAACTGTCTAGTGAAAAATGATATATCACTGGGCATTCTGTTTCATTTTAGATGGCGTTTTGAAATTGTATGAGCAGACAAGTCTGTTCTGGTATTCCCCGAAAACTTTTCTCACCTACACTGAAAGGACAGATATGTTTCCAAAGGTTCAAGCAGAATGCAGCTGGGTAAACTGGTTTAGTATTACAACATAAAGCAGGTATGTGACTAAATCATCCAACTGTTGTGATGCCTAATTTTCTGATTTGATTTTCTCAATACTTTGATCATAAGCTAATTTTAATCATGGGTGAATACTATTTTTGCTCGTCTTTGTTTTTTTGCTAAGTTTGCTCACCCTTGTTAAGACAGAAAGATAATTCAATGTGAAACTCTTCAGGTTGAAAAAGTAACAAAGAGCCGTCGTTAAAGCCAAGAGCAGCTAAACAGTGCCACCTTGTGGCAGCTGTTAGGTAGCTCGCAGTGCTGTTTTTTAATCGTCCATGTCATTTTTTATTTTTTTTATTTTTTTTCAAGAAAATCTAGACAGATGGTCAATAGATTTTATTTCACCTCGGTATCACTTAATCACTTGATGAAATATGTCTGTTAACTCTGCAGAGAATTATTTTTCCATCAAAACGTAGTTAATAAAACAGAAAGAGGATAAAAAAAAAGGGGCTGCTGTTTATAGCTGATTGCAGTCGATAAATTTATGCAGTGCACTGAATCATTGTCATTGAATGCATTGATTATGTAGACTAATCAATGTTTATTAGGCTGGATAAGACCGGCCAGACCACAGTAAGCCTAAATGATGAAGGAACACATTTAAAGGCCCACCCACCTGCCTCGAACAGACATGTTTCAGAGTGTTAGGAAACTCTAAGTAGAGGGAAGAAAATGTTTATTTTATATATTATCTATTAAACTGGATGCACAAGATCAGTATGAGCTGAATAAAAAGAACTGCTTTATGCAGCTATTCAGGGAAAGTCCATCATTGTATAAAGCAAGAAAAGTCCCCCCAAGGGTTAAGAAATAAATAATGTTGCCCAGGACTTAGCCAGAAGTATTGGGAGGTGACCTAAAATCATGTTTTGAAAGAGTAAGAGGTTTTAACATCCAATTAAAGACCTTCAATATACCTGTCTTCTGCAATGTTCCTGCCTGCCTAAGAAATGGCAATGGCAACTGTCTTGGCGCAAGGTACTCTCAGGCTCTCTCAAGTTAGACACTGACTCACATAAATAAAAACATCAGATGAGTGTCTGCTTTTTTTTTTTCCACAGTCACTGCTTGAAATTGAAAAAATGATTTCCAAGATATGAGCTGAAAGGCCACTGTCTGACATACAGGATCCTCCAGAGACTTTGCACAAATGGGAGCATGGCCTGCGGAATCAAAGTGTGTTCCATAACAATAAAAAGTGGTAAATCATTAACCCAGCATGTAAATGTATTTGGTTTTGCAGAAACAACATCAAACCACCAAATCGCTACGACTAAGGGTGATTTTTGCCTTATTTGTTTAAAAGAAAATCAAAACAAAATAATGTCAGAAGCTTTAACTTTGGTATGTGTTATTTTACCAGGTTTGGTTTGAGTTAGTTACTACACTTTATATATATCTATGTTTTATTACACACACACACACACACACACACACACACACACACACACACACACAAAACAAAGTGCATAAAGAAACTAGCATAATAGGAGTATACACATGAAATAGTAAGTTTTATTTTATATTTTAGTTTGAGCAATCTATTTCATC
>VUQR01000222.1:0-24321 GCA_015108515.1 Hemichromis elongatus | reverse complement strand
TCGTTTGTGTAGGTTTTTTTTTTTTTTTTTTTAAACACAGACAATGCATGACTTCATCAGTTGGCACGACCCAATCCTTCACCACAACCACCACACACACACATATGCTGCGTACACACGTGCACACACACACACACACAGACACTCACACATATACACAGAGTAAGTGGCCACAACACAGGATTATAGGAGCAGGGCTGGGTTGGCTGCAGACTTTGATGAAGTACCAAGTGCCAAGGACAGAGGAAAATGAAATAATGACAAAAGCAGGCTGGACTTAGTCAGTAACTCAAAGTGTATGTATGCATGTATATAGAAACATAAAAACCTGACTCAAGTTTTTACAATGTGGGATTAGAAATTACCAAAAGAAGCTGTTAAAAGCTAAAAATAAGCCCCTTCTCTAAAGCCTCAAACAACCACTGTCTACTGAGCTAGGATGATGACGGCCTGACATGCACATCACGCCTGGTGGGCTTTCCCTCTGGCAAACTTTTAGGACAGTGCATCCAATTATGAACTAATCCGCATATAGAGATTAATCATCATTAATCAAGTTAACATACGAATGCACTTTTACACACCTCACCGTCTTGAGTGTCTACTTGCTTCTTGTTCTCTGTCTCATTCTTGGCATTTATCTTGAGAAAGTGCAGAACTGTGAGATTTTAAAGCTCACTTCACGGTTAAAGGCAAACCTTATTTGTATGCTCTGTGTCCATTTATATCCTTCTGGATTACTTTTTTTTTTTGTCTAGCAGCTCTACCAGCACTCACACTCCCATTAGTTCCAGTTCATTTACTGGCATAACTTCAACATAGAATCGTGACCATCTGATTTTAACATCTCACATTTCTCACCCTTCTCTTTTTGAACTTTTGTTGACTCTTTCTTACCTACATCCTCCAACATAGGAGCGCGACTGTCCTTGCTCGCTTTAGTGAATCGATGGGATCTCGTGGGTTTACTGGAGCTGATCGTGAAGCGATCCACAGGTCTTCCATCCAGATGGATAGACGGCTCCCAGCTATCCCTAAGGCCCTTCTCCACAGATGTTTGTTTCACATTTTGTGGTCGCGGGGGTTTCTCTGCTGCAACACAAAAACCACGTCATGACACATTTCAGTTGCATACGTTTTATTTTATTGTCTTTGTTGCAGGTTTTAAGTCCTATTTAATACAATATTGATTCTATTTTATATATTTAGCATCACATCTATAATCAAATACACAATAAAAACACACATGGCTCACAATCAACATATAATTAAAAGTGCAGACTTTAGAGCTTGAATTCAAGGAGTTATACAAACATTTTGCAACAACTGTTTAAAATTAAAATAATTTTTATACACAATCCCCCATTTTTAAAAATAACTGTACAAATGACTGACAGCCAGTTTAATGGCCAGGTGAGACCTTTTCCTTTGTTATCTCAAGACGAATGAAGCAGACATGATTGATTCAAAGTGTTGAATTTGTATTTTATGACTTTTGACTTTACGTATAAGACAACAAAAACTTTAAGAGAGGCCATATGAACAATAACATTTCAAAAAATGAATGCGCATGCAAACTCAGTGTAAGACTAGAAAAGAGAAATGAAGTGCATGATGATAGAATTATTTCCATGGTTTGGAAAAACAACCTCATAACATCTAATTAGGTCAAAAACACTCGAGGAGGTAGGCAAGCCATCGTCAAAGTCGACAACCAAGAGACGCCTTCATGACTGGAAATGTAGAGGGTTAACAACAAAGTGCAAACCACTGGTTACACTCGTGTGGTGTACAGAGGGAAAAGATACAAAAACTGGTTATTTGTCCAAGAAATTATGCTTCTAACTGTACAGTGTCCTTGATTTCTTGGTCAGATATTAGATCATCACATGCGACATCACAATACTACAAAAAATATAAATTCTGATGACCAAAAAACTAAAATATACAGAAATTTTATTGGAGGAACTAAAGCACTAACCGGTTATTATATTTTAATATTTTCATGGCACAATGGTACTAAACAGTTTCTATTTTTTTTTTAGCAAAATGTTTTCTCCACCCAATAAATGCTGATTTAATGGGCCAACTCAGGTCTGCTGTCCACCAAGTTTTCAGGGAAAATTAAGCTCTAAAATTTGCTGTGTACACTTGTGTTATCTGTCTGCTGTTTGATCCAATGCAGGTGGCATGCACTCAGTTTTTAGTGAAATCAGCTGTCTGTAGCTTCTGCTATAAACTTAAGAGCAGCAAGTACAAACCGAAACTGCCCAAAGTATCATAAAATACCACAAAAAGGTTCTCCTTTCAAAGATGCACGGTCATTAATGCACTTTTTCTTTAGAAATATAGTAGCTTTAAATCAAAATATCCCAATAACATAGAAACATTTGCTAAATAGATGATATGCTACACTCATGATGTTCTTAGCTTTCCCTTGCAGAGGTTTTGGAGCACTTTTGGTTTAGTATCATCACAAATTCACCTCTCCCAGCTGGATCTTCACTTTTTGAACTTTAGACATAATTGCCATTCGGGCCTTCTGAGCTCTGATATCCAGATGGTCACAGCTGTTCATAGCCCTTTAGCGTTGTTTCAACTTAAGACCTTGTTTCGTATTTGTTTTTGCTGAGTTCAGCCATCACCACTGTAGCAGCAGCTTCTGAGATAATGGCTTGTATCATTTTGCAATCTAAGTAAAAAAAAAAACCCACACAGTCGACTCATTATTTCCTCATTAATACAGTCTTACAGTGAACTAGGTTTCATCAGCTGTGCATGACAATCCTCACTGACACAGGCTGCTTCTAATAAGGCTGTGTGTTACATAGGAAGGCATCCTTTCCTCTGTCCAGACATCGCTCCTTTATTTGGCCTCTCAGGAAATTGTTGATCCAAGGGCAATCCAGATTAAATGAATACTTCTTCAGAGACAGCAGTTGTACAAATGATATCCGAGAATAAACACTTTGGGAAGAAACTAAGCAATAGTGGCTGTAACATTCCTAATCATACGGAGCGAGGCTTGCTTTCAGGGTGTTGCCATGGGAGACCGGGGCAGTAATATAATAGCATTGTCTGTGCTGTGTTTGTGAATGTGAAATGGAAAGATGGACAGAGTATGATTGAGTTAGCGAGTGGAAAGTATTAACTATGTTAAGAATGAGGGCAGGGCCTGAGGTCATTATGTCACTGCCTGTTTCATTTTTATGCTTGTGTGTCTAGAAAAGCGTGGGCCCCTTTGTTAGATGGCTACATGATGTGTGGTACACATGCACGTTCGAAGATGCACACGCAGGCACACACGTGTATGAGCATGTGCATGTGTGTCGAAGCACATGCAGGTAAGCCCTGAGGTCAAATGACTGCTGCAAAACTATTCTATAAAATACTTGTGCTGGAGCACCTGCAGTCTGCTCTGCTTTTACAAGAACACCTTTTTTTACCTCGCATCAAAATTACAGGCCGTGACCTCTCATTCACCCCATGTTAATGTCTATAAATGTCACTTTCCCAAAACTCCCATCAACAGTTAGAATTGCTAGTGAATGGCCAGATAAAGGTGGCATGATATCAGCTTTACTGTATGTTTTTAATAACTTTAGCACATGTGTGTTGTGGGTATATATAGCACTAAAAACAGTTAAAACTCAAGTTTGAGGTGAAGTCCAGTTGCTCAACTGTAAATAAAACATAACATCTGTAAAAATAGTTTTGTAAGATGTGCTTGGCATACTTAAATAACCAAAAAAAGAAAGAAAATAAACATTTAGCACATATTTTGGGTTTATTTGTCCATATTTTTTGCCTTTTTTCTGAGGTTTCTGATTCCACTTAAATATAGGGAGAAAATTTTCATTATAAAAAAAAAACTTAACAACAGCGTGCCTTTTCGGAAACAATGTCCCATTAACTTTTGATAATCAACAGAGCATGCTGTGAGCAGTTTTTACTGAAAGGCTTTTCTGTTCACAGTGGGTTCTGTGTTTTATACAGAATAAATGAAAAACTTATTCTGAAAAGATGCTGTTGAAGTTTTAAATACCGAGAGAGCGCCACAAACAAATTATCTAAACTGTACTTGGCTGGAGGCGAAAATTTGCTGTAAATGGTGTAAAATTGTGGAGAAAACCACCCAAATGTTGGAGCTTGTGGGAAGTTGGAAGACATGTCTTTTGCATTTGTGTTCTGTTTAAAAGAATACACGGAAAGAGAAAAATCTGCAGATTAAATGACAAGACTAAGAAACCTATTTTTGTATTTACGTGTTCAGGGACCCGAGGGAGTTAAATAACACAATATTTCCTTGTTTCTCTTGTCTTTAGATGTTTCAATCGTTGGATAGAACTCGTATTGCAAGTGTTTCCACATGGTGTTTGGACACGCATGTAATATCGGTTTTCTTATCCAAGTCACTGCCGGTTTTTCCCAGAAAGCCACAAGATTACTCTAAATATCATTTTCTTTGATAGTTAGTCTTAAGAAAATAAATGGAATTTGCACATTTAAAAGAATTCAGATGCCTGTGTGAACATACATTCATCTATGTGGGAGGTGACAAAATCTTGCCCAGTGCTACATTATTCTTTTTACCAGTTCAGCACCGCCTCACCGCTAACAACCAGTAAACTCTCCCCTGCAATCAACTCTGTAATAAAGCAAACACACCAGACTGAGACTGTGCCCAAAGTTTATCGCTGCTTTCTGACTGCAGTCAGTCACACCAATCACTGAACTGTCTGACTTTGTGCAACCAGTTTATTGTGTTGACTTGAGCTTAATTTGCCACTGGATTGTGACTGAGGACAGATTTTATTTGAAGCGACAGCCTCAAGTGAGTAAGCGCTTAGCTTTGGGCAGGTTACACGCATCCATATAAAACGTTTATGGCACATGAGATCTACAATCACAAGCAGGCCAGAACACTCAGGATCTAACAACAAATTTAGCTTTTCTGCGCTGGTGCTCACATGTGACTTTGCTTTTATAAAAAAAAACAAACCCTTTCCTAAATTATTCTAAGCAATTAGTGATGAGATCTGACGTTTTATAGTGTTAGTTTATTGTCTATCTTCTCGCAGCACATCTAAAATGTTCAAATCTATCAAGCTTTGACAGGGTGCTCGTAGGCCAGGTGGTACTTGTTAAAGCAAGTGGAAAGGTGCCCAGAGATGACATCATGACACGAGACATGCTGTTGCTGGCAGGTTTGATATGCAGCAGAGGTGCAGGTGAGCAGGGGCATAGGGTCAGGTGATTAAAGATTACGGAAAGTATTAGCAATATTAGAAATATGCAGGGAAAAAAAGCCTCTCAGTAAGTCTCTATTTTCCTGAAGGGAAAAAGTTGAAGTTATGAAACTCCTCATCCTAAAACTGTACTGTGAAATCTACCATTGTAGTCCGTCTTAAAGAATCCTGACGTGTGAACTGGAGCAGAGTAATGAAATTCCAGTGACCTGCAAGGACATGATTCCTTCTCCTTACTCCCTGTCCCTCTTACTCTCCACACACTTCGTGCAAGTTCTTAAAGTTGATAGGCAGATTTTGTTTTTACTGCACTGCCCCTGCGTAAGTGTTCAGATATCCCCACGAGCCTATTCCTCCTCTATTGTGAATAATTTCGAAGTGACAGGCCGATGATATGTGAGCGGAGAAAGTTAATGAGTAACACTCTCCTCTCTCTTAACGTCTACTGTCAAGATGCCCGAGAGGCAGGCATTTAACTTGAAACTGATCCAATCTGCTGCAGCAGTGAGCTGTAGCTGCAGTGGCT
Source organism: Hemichromis elongatus (assembly GCA_015108515.1). Lineage (NCBI taxonomy): Eukaryota > Metazoa > Chordata > Actinopteri > Cichliformes > Cichlidae > Hemichromis > Hemichromis elongatus. The sequence goes on along the minus strand of VUQR01000222.1, from coordinate 18,546 downwards.
CCCAGGTGTAAATGTGTGGAAGTGAATAAATGTGACGCTCTGAAAAGACAGCCAAAACGATGGAAAGGAAAATGACTCAGAGAAAGGACCACAACAAATGGCAGCTGCCTATATTCAGTGAAAGCAGTGATCTCATGCACTAAGTGCTTACATTTGAGAGGAAGGCATATAGAAGCCTACAGATTAACTGACAAAATAAGTGAACTGAATAAAATTGAGGGGGAAGGGGAAGGCAAAGGAAAGTCTGGCCTTTAAGCCCAAGCCAAAAACATAACCTTCGCCCTCTGTGAAACTCCTTGGGCTTTATGGCAAGTTTGATATTTTTAATGTTTTCACTGTCTGGAGGATGTTGAATACCTTCCCCGAAAATTGATTTTACAAACAGCACTTAAGAAACTTCAAAAAACATATGTGCTGCTGCGGTTTACACTCCGTGCTTGTCAAAAATGTGCTGCACATCTGATATATCACTGCGCCTTTCTATTAAAACCCTGCCAGCCTATGAATCAACAATAAACTTGCATAGTCTCCTGGATTCAAAATCTGCTTCACTTCACTGTCCAGCCATTCCTGACTATAGCTCATGGATGATGTGACACCTCAAATCAACTCCTTCACTTCTAGTCACCAGTCAAAGCATTTATCTCCACATTCAGTTGAATTTGTTACATTTGTAATATGCCACCACTCACAGCATTTCATGATGTCGCCAGAAAATTGTCATCATCTCCTAACCATGCATCACAGTTACTTTCGGATGAGGCCACTAAGGAAAGGACTTGTTCCATAACTGCTCAGTCCTGCATCATATTTTCCCTCCACAAAGTTTCATGGGTGAAAAAATGCTGTCACTTCATATTTTCTCTAATAGCTCTCCTTTAAACGAAATCGTTCACATCTGATAATAACTCAAACTGCACGCTTGAAATTTAAAGTTCCAGTCAGTTAAATATGATGCACTTTTTGTATTTTGTTTTCTGCAAATGCGTTCTCACATGCAAATACCTGCACATTCTAGGATTCGTTTTTTTTTTCTCGCTTGTTAATATGAACAGCTTCTTTTGGATGTATTTTTAATATCCAATCACACGCCACGTGAACTCTTTAATAAGTTCATTTTCTGTTCACGAGTGGACAAGAAAGCAACTGTACCTGAATAATCAGAGAAAATTGGTATCAAACTGCTTTACACATAAATGTTCAACTTGCACCTGCTTATTGAAGAGTAAATCAACTTTTTACCTGCCCAGCTGCCTCCTGGCCCACAAAAGGTAAGAAATAGCGCCACGAGCGTCCTGCCTGTGGCTAAAGCCATGGTGAGTGTGGCGAACTGCTGCTGCGGTGCGACGCACCAGCTGGATGCAGAGGGCTGGGACACACCAGCCCTCTTCCCTCCCATCTACCGATGGGAATGCTGCACTTCGCCGTGAACTGTCTCTCGTTTACATCGGTAAACCTGCACACAAACGCATTATTGAATGGATTATTAGTCGTTTGTGATTTAATACAACTGTTTTCTAGGGTGCTTTTCAAATCATAAAATGTTATGAAGAGGAAAAACAAACAAAAAACATATAGACTGTGGCCAGAGTGTTGATTTACAAACATGGGGACTTATATTTTTTTTTTCCAAATTCCAATATATATTATTCTTAAATGTACATGAAGTTAAGCTAATCATTAATTTCTGGATTAAACACTAATATAAAGCTGAGAAAATGTCTCCCTCTAGAGGTAATCGGGATGATTTCATCCAAAGCTTGAAAGGCTGGAAGCAGATACAGAGACGGAAAAAATCTGGGAGGACTTGAGAAGTACTAGATTATAAAGGACCTACGGATCATACATTTATTAAAATGAAATAAAAAGACCATATCTAGACATTTTAAGACTTAAGACTATTCTCAAGATTCATCTATAGAACAATCAGTTTTATTCTTCCAGCCCACCTGATCAACCCCAGGATTAAAGCTTTCCATGACACCATCCGTGAACCAGGTGTGAGAGAACAGAATCGTGGGCCAAGTAAAATTCCAGCACATGATGATCTAATGCGTGGAGACAAAGTTCATAATTACATCAATTTTCCGAAGAATTAATTTGACCACTAGATGGAGCTGACTGTTGTTGTCAACAAAAGGAGGGATCGAGGAGAAAACTGGAACTAATTGTTCGATAGTGTATACACTGACCAAGTAATACTATGGCTTATATCCACTGTTGTTTTGTATATAATCTGAACCTTTTGCCTTTCAAAAAAAAAGGTGTGATGTCATGTTCCGGTACACTGATTTATATCTATTTTTCTGTATAACTTAACTATTCATGTATATTGTTTATTACTTTTCTAGTGTGCCCACATCAGTGAAGTCAGGAGGATTTTCTACTATTTTTTATGTGAGAGCTTCTCTGATTTCTTGGAGATCTTCTGGGTTCTGCTGTAGATCCCCATGATCTTTAATGTTATAACAGTCCAATATATATGGTATGGCAGAAATGAATGAATTGACAGTTAGTGTCTCCATTGGTATTGTCATGAAAAACAACTCCATGTCCATCAGTACCACTATGTGCCCAAACAACAGTTGACCAACAGTTCCCTCTGCTGGCTAAAGCTCATATCACTATTGAAAAACAATTTTAACCATTTGCACATGACTCAGTTTATGAATAACTTTGATGTCTTTTACATCAAAGTTATTCATCCAGAACCTTTCTAGCACTGGATTGGGACTCCACCCCCTGCAAGGACAAGACAAGAGGACTAAAGGGTTTAAACCGGGGAAATGGTTTTTAACTACAGTTTGATATTAGGAAGCAGTGGCACAAAATTCTGATTTTTCTTAATTAGAATAATAACAAGATGCAGCTTTGATGTCTGCAGCGTTGCAGGCTGTGGGTCATTTGCACAGATTAAATTGGGCTTTTTTTCAGTATTACTTACTTTATTGCACACCTCTCTCTCTCTCATACATGAGTCAGTACAAACCGCAATGCATAATTTAAACAAAAAATACTTACACACTGTCACTCATTCACACCAGAGAGAGGTAGAGACTGTACTTCAGCCTATGTGGTAGAAAGGTGTTCTCTCTTGTTATACACATGCCTGAGGCTGTTTATGCCAGCTACTCCTGATTAACTGAAGTGAAGAGACAAGTTTCTGTTTGTTTGTGATACAATACTGGGCCATCTCACCAGATTTATTGTATCCATAGAGACTCACTGTCTAGTAGGGTTTATATCAGTGGGTGTTAAAGTATAGTGTGTGCCCCAGTTCTATCATTATTGTGTCTTTACTTTGGTGATCATTTTTGTCATTTGTCAACTTTGTTGCATTATGCTCTAAACTGAAGAATTCTTTCATATCTAACTGTATTTAAAACACATTTGACTTGTGTTTTATTACAAAATAAAGGATGGCATGATGGCTGGCATGTCTTCTTTGGGACTCTATATTTTCTTTGTACAAAGACGATAAATTAGGGAATTTTTCATTTCAGTCTACTGTTATCTGTGTTTTCCATACCTTTTTGAAGGCGCTCATAAATACTTCCTAAAATTGAGTGTTTTAATCATCTTTTATACCTCATTTAACCCAGTTTAGACGGATGCCTTATTTCTGAGTTCATAACACAGCACATGTATATTTCTTTGGAATCCGTTCTTTGCAGAATATTTGACTCTCCTCTGACAGAGGTTGTCAAAAACCTAGTGTGCTGAGCGCTGCTCCTGGGATGTTAAGGACTGGAAGCATCACAATGCTGTCGCAGGAACTCCTGCTGCTACCTTTGCAAATAGAAAACAGCGGCATTTCTGCAGAAACTCACAGCTCTGAAGTTTTGGGTTTCATGCTGTGAGGACACTGTTTGAGCTGAGCAGATGTAGAGCTCCTTGGCTGTTGTTTGCAGAGTTATGCATCTGAGCAATGCATCAAACCAACGGTTTTGACACAGTTGTACTCTTGTTATCTTTACAGTGATACCGATTACTGCTGAATGATAACTATTTTTCAAATCCCAAAAGAGGAGCCAAAAGCAACCTACCCCCTGATATTTTCTCAAACCAGAAAAATATACACACACATTCCACTTCATTAGGTACCATTGGCTTGGACCCTCGTTTTTGCCTTCAGAACTGCCATAATTCTTCCAGACATAGATTCAAGAAGCTTCTAAAAGCATTCCTCAGAGATTTAGGTCCATATTGGCATGCTAGCATCACACAGTTACTGCAGATTTGTCGGCTCCATCCCCTAATTTACCACATCTCAAAAGTGCGCTATTGGATTGAGATCTTGGGACTGTGAAGGTCATTTAAGTACACTGTCATGCTCAAGAAACAAGTTTAAGATGATTTGAGCTTTGTAATATGATGTAGTATCCTACTGGAAGCAACCATTAGATGATGGATACTCTGTGGTCATAAAGCCATGGACATGGTCAGCAGCAATATTCAGGTAGGCTGTGGTAAGCAATTCTCTTGTGGTACTCAGTGGCCCAAAAGTGCTAAATATCACAGAGACATTACACCATCACCTGAATCTCTGATACAGGGCAGGATAGATCCATGCTTTTGTTGTGTTTACGTTAAAGGAGCAGTACCTAATAAAGTGGCTGGTGAGTGTGTATACTGCAGTAGGTTTGAAGCTGGTGGTAGCCGAGTCAATATGTTTCTGTTGTTTGAGGCTATCCTGACGCCTCTTCAGCAGGAACTGTTGGCCAAAGGTCAGAAAAGGACAATGCTCACTTCACCTGTTCGCCATGTTAATCCACAGCTATACTAAAGGGATCGGGGAGATGCAGGATAATGTGGGCGTGGCAACAAACAGTTTGTAGCATGCAAAGTTTATTGTAACAAAATTATCTTTTTATTTCAAAGTAAATTGCATGAAGTAAAGTAGGTCTGGATTCGTGGCTAAGAAGGTTTTTGTTTTTTGTGTTTGTCTTTCCAACAGCGGTAGGGGTTTTCCTCCGAATCCCAAGCCTGGTCTGTTTTTTTTCTTTCCCCACAATTAGAGCATCATCTCTCTGTAGATGAAGCCCACCCCCGCCCTTCCTGCGCAACGAACAGAGTAAAACCAAGAGCCAGCTCAGAGATGTGTGATAGAACCAGCAGCCACGGAGCACGGAGTAGGAGGAAATGTTAACTGGAGACTGTGATTAATTCGTTTTTGGATTTTTTTTGTTGTTGTTGTTTCTTTCTTTCTTTCTTTTAAAGAAACGTACGTAAAGTATTCATGTAGAAAACGATTTTTGGGTTCATCGACTCCAGCCCGGAAAGAAAGGCTCACCAAGACAATATTAAACGCAGATTGCACCAAATCGATTCAAGTTTTATCTGTGTGGAGTAAAATTACTCCCGCCCCCACTACACTGGACTAATGATGGCTTTAATGGTTCACCTGAAAACGGTCGCTCACCTGCGAGGGAAAGGTGACAAGATCGCCAAAGTTACATTCAGGGGTGAGGATTTTTAATTTTTAATGTTTTTATTCTTCTTCTGTATGTTGAAGCCGAGTGTGTGTGTGTTTGGAATCGCGCTGTGTGCTGTACCCTGATTCGCGTTGTGTTACACAATGTGATGGGAGCCATTCAGCCGCTGCTTAAAAAGTTGGAAGAGCAAGAAAAAGAGTTCAGCTGCAGGCAAAACAGAATAACTGATCTATATTACAAAGAGAGATCCAGTAGCGAAGCTTTACGTTTTTTTCATTATATGCGTTAATATTGTGAAATATTGATCAATTAATTCTGTCTTTTTTCTGTCACATGTTATATGATCTGAAACTGTGAGATCATGTAAAGTACAACAAAAACAGACTTTACTGAAATTTCGGCCGAGAAGGGTGAATGTAAAATCACAGCTTTTATCTCCTCTATTTTTTTTTAAGTGTATCATAAAAGAGGCTTTCTTGGCTTCACTGAAACATCGATTTCCCATCACTGATTTTCAGTTATTTTATTTACTTGCTTTCAACTTAATACAACATCGTGGGTAAGAGGTTGGTGTTGACTAAGCTGATGGCATCGATTGCTAAAAATGTGGCTAAAGATGGAGCTAACCAATTCTCTCAAATCTAGGGGTCAGAATCATAGCCACGACCTTGCACTCTCTCTTAGTGGAGATAACAAGAAGAAATGAGTTGTGGAAAAAATATTTCAGTTTGTTTATTCGCGTGTTTCACGTGCTTATCGTTTGCTTTCTGTGTGTTGGCTGTGTGAGCAAAATTATGTGAAAGAAACTGAGACAGGAAGGAGGAGCGGTGTGTTTTTCAGCACCCTGGACAGTGATCAGCCCACTGTCAGGTGCTCAGTCCCTGTTGATATAAACGCAGCATCACAGTTGGAGAAGATGCTACAAGAGCACTGCTGCCTCTTTTCCTCTCAGTGTGTGTGTGTGTGTGTCAGGGGGGAAAGGATAACTTCTAATGCTGTGGTCTGTGCTGCAGTGATTGCACCAGGGTCTGGATATTCTACGAACCGTGCCTCCACAGTCAGTGACTGGATCGTCTGCTCTTTTCTCAAAAGTCCATCTGTCAACAGAACAGCTCCAGTTCATTCATATAATTTTTCAAGGAAACATTTGTGTGCATGTGTTTTTATTATTTATGTTTTAGAGAGATACATTACCCCCAAACCATGAAATAATCGCCAGAAAATTCTATTTTTTATTTATTTTTTTTAACTGGAGTATTTATGAACCTTCTGACAAATAATACAAAAAAATTCAAATATCAGAAATTATTATTACTTTTATGACTTTTAATTATGACTTTTAGTTTTAGCTTCTTTTTTTTTTATCTTCAACAATCAAATATATATAAGGTGGGTAGGTTTGTTTGTTTTTTTTTAATTCAGAAATCAGTGTACCCAGTGAAAGATCTATGAGATGATTTTGTTTGAACATCTTGTATCTGTACTTTCAGTGCTATTTAAAAATCTGCTCCACTTTTTTTTTTGCTGATTTTCATTCATTCAAAACTCTGTGTGAGCTCTGAGGTTTATTAAAAAAACAAACAAAAAACAAGCAGACACACAGCCAATCTTCTTTCTATTTGCGGGCTGGTGATACATATATAAGAAATTCACATAAAAGCTATGTAAATGAATTTTAGATGCACTAGGATCTTACATCTATTCTGCTACCCAATACAGTCCATGACCTGAATAGAAATTTATTTTGTGATTCTCTAGCATGAGTTTGTTTAAATAAACAGATATGAAGGAATAGCAGAGTCACAGGAAATGTGAAAGAGGGTGGCTACAGGTATGGTCAAACATCAAGCTGACTATTCAGTGAGTCAGTTTCATCCAAAAGCTGAATAGTTGCATATTCAAAATGTTTAAGCAGATTTATTAACAGCCACTTAGCTACTGACGGGAAATTTCATTTACATTTTTAAATCTTTTCATTTTTCCTCCATCTCACAGTTTCTTCTCAATTCTTTCAGTGCAAATTATTCATTTTTTTTTAGATAAATAACAATTTTTTAATACTTCCCAAATTTGTGTGTTAATCACAGTGTCTTAATCAGTCTTGCATGCCCAGATATCCTCCAGTGCTGCAGGTCTTTTAGTCAGGCTGTAAGTGGAGTTTCCTGAGCACTTAGAGTTTAAAATGCTTCCTGCCTGGAGAGGAAGGGGTCTGCCAGGGAAATAAGTGCTTTGCTGCTTTGCACTACGTTCAGGAGGAGTTTGGGGCCATTTTTAATTACAGAACAGCTTCAGTTTATCTGTGTTTTCAGGGTGTCTGGTGTGAGAAACTCAGTCATTATTCTGGGATTTCTTTGTACCCCAGCTTTCTGCCTTCTTATCAGGCATCTGCATTTTGGAAGTGTCATACACAATTTATCTTTCTATGGACAGAGCAAGAATATGACAAATATCACATATATGTTTTGTCAACCCTTTGCTGCTTACAGAAATCAGCAATTACTGATCACAGGGCTGGTCTCTAATTATTAAGATATTTTGTCATCATCAAATGCTTAATTTTTGTAAGTCAGAATACTTCTATAATCCCCGACCCACCCACCTGAAGCTGAATCATGTTATCTGTGAAAGGGTGAAAAAGTGTAATAAAAAAGCTTCAAGTCAGTGCAATAAAGATATCTAATAAAAATGGATTAAACAAGACGTGATGTTCTCTCACTGATCTAACTTTATCTGGTTGTTATTATTTGTTGTCAGAAACAATAGATCAAGTCAAGTCTCTTCAAAGAGGATCTTCAAAATGTAATTGATTTCCCGACGAGTTGTCGATGTGTTCTGGTTATGTTATCGGTAGCTCTTGGCTTTATCAGAGAGCTGCACTTCGGCTGTTTTTGCTCCTTTCCTTAGTAGCCTGCAGCAATACAGACCCACACTCCATGCAAGAACTAATGAAACCTTATCTCTATGCTTTACAATATTAATTTTCAGTTCATTCACCCAGGCTGTCTTCCTCTACATTGCCACTTATCAAGCCTCTCTTTATCTTTTAGGCACTTAACGCTGCTGCTTGGACAGTTTGTTTTTTGTTTTTATTACTCCTGGTTTTCCCGATTCACAGGACAGGAATAGAGCTTTGGGCAATTTCTTGTATCCTGCGGATATTTAAAAAAAAAATCATTTTCTCCGTGTAGCACTTTATTCTACAAACAGACATTTGGTATCTTTACTTTTTAAATTAAGGGACCCATTCAGCTTGGAATTACACTTATTGCCCCCTAATGCATCAGGAAATAAGGTAAAATTAAATATCAGTACAGAGCTGCAGATATTATTATACATTAAGAAAAACAAATGTTTCCATGTTTCTACTCAACACTTGAGTTTTCTGCTTTAACCACATTCTTCCAAAACTTCAGAAAGCCTTAAACGCACTTCTGTGCCCTCTTCATTCATGTGGGTTTCACAGTATTTTCCATATTTCACTCTTCTAACTTCCATCTATCTGCTTGAGATAAGAAAAATGACTCTCTGGTCCTTTTTTTTCTTACAGCTCATGTCCTTCATTGCAGCTCTTTTACTCTTTATCTTTGACTATTTCATCAAGGCCAAAAGCTACACTGATTAGCAGAATGTTGTTTTAGTTTGGTGTGGAGCACCTTACATAAGTGTCACATGGTCTGCTTTTCTAAGCCCACATCTAGTTGGATGAAAACACTGGTATGACAGCAGTGCCGCTCTTTTCAATAATGTAGGAGGAATATTGTCTCTTTCCCTCGCTGACACTGAAGTGGTGTTTATTTTCTAAAATAAAATTCAAAGGTTTGGGGGATTTATAAGGTTCAAGAGAGTGTAGGAGTAAAGGCAAAGAGAGACAGGAACACTTGGGAGAGGGATTATAAACTAGAGTCATATTTGTGCATTGGAATAATTATAAGGATAAACTTGTGTGAAGCAAAACCCCTTTAAAACCTGAAGGTTGTGTGCTTTTGAATTTGTGAAAAGATACTTTCTGTACATATAATATTTAACATATCTCCCTTTACCCTCATTGTTACAACCAAACTGACAGGGATTGTAATTAACATTGTAGGTCTATGTGTGCGTTTGTGTGTCTCTCTGTATATGGCAGCTGATGTGCCCAGAAGCACACAAGTAGACATCAACAGAGCCTCATAAAGGCTCAGATGCACAAAGCAAACTATCAGAACAAAGCAGAATGCCCACTGTGGTGCAGGACCATTCATAAGCATCACAAAGCAACCAGGTGAGCACAACAACCAGGTCGCATGAGTGAGTCAGGTCACTGTAGAGTGAAAGCTTCCTTTTCCAATATAAAGTCTGAATAGACAACAGCTTTCATTGGCTTTTGAGAGACTAAATGATGCACATACTTTTAGCTAAAATAATGGAAAAAATACAATTTTAATTTATATTCCTTACATTCTTCTGCAGTCTCTGGCTGATCCTCTCTCTGTGTCGCACAGTGAGTCACACTATAGTCATTTATTTGTCTGCGTTTCTTTTCTGCCTCTGGTGACTCCACGCAGCTGTTTCATATTTATATTTGTCAAGTACTTAAAGTATCATTTGTCTTTTTCGCAGCTCTTTATGAGATGAGTAGGCTGATTTTATGTCGCCCCATTTTCGCTTTAATAAACGTCTCAGTGAACTGATGGATTTAGGTTGCTAACCTGCATCTGACAAGACTAAGTGCACCCTTATTGAATTAAGTAACTTGTAGAAGCACTGATAGAAGACTATCAGTCTCTCAGGTTGTTGAGGAGGAATTTTCTCCCACTTTTGTTTACGATGTTGCTTCAGGTCATAGAGTTTGGGTTTGTTTAAGGTCCAGGTTTAGACTTTGACTGGGTCATTGCAGCGCATTGATTCTTTATTCTTTTACAGGCATCCATAGATTTGGATTATTGTCCTGTTGCGAGTCCAACACTGACCAAGCTTTAGATATTTAAAACATTTGACTTTAGAATACTTTGACAAACAGATGAGTTCATAGTCAACTCGATGACAGCAAGGTGCCCAAGCCCTGTGGCTACATCATCACAGTTTGCATGTGAAGTTCTTTGAGCTACAATAATCACTTAGCTGATTCCTACTTTGGATAAAGTCTTAAAACTGAATTGTTTCAAAATGAATGCAGGTTTAGGTAAACACCAACTGACTGGTGTTTCTTGTGCTTTGCCCCACGCAGTGAGCCCACCCACTCAAAGTGAGATGAGAGCAGGCACACTGGTGTTACTGAACCAGGTTTTAATGACTAAATTCTTCCTTATTTTTCAGGACTGTCCTTCTACAGCCGTATAGCAGAGAACTGCGAGGAGGTGGCGCACTTTAATGAGGTCAGTATCTTTATTTGTCATGCAATAACTCATGTCATTGGTAAACAACAAGCAATTATTAAGAATCAAGAATAAGCTGATTTCAGTGGCTGCAGGTTCTGATATTGAATTGAGGTGGAAAAAGTGAAAAAAATACGCTTTGTTGGTAATAACTGAAGTGATCACTATAAGATTTTACATTTAATAAAGATTTTAAATGTAATAAAATGATAGTCAGGGCTCTGTGTAATTTATCAGTAATTTGATGTTAATATCTTTAGAAATACTTTTATCCTAAACATTGACAGCTGTTTAACAAAAAGGTGAGAAAAGATTTCAAAATACACCTTTTAAGGATGCTAGCCTTTATTTGAATTTAGTGATTCAGCTGAATATTCTTACTGTATGGTCACATTAAGTTCAAAAGCCTGCTGTGTTCTTGAGTAAAAACTTTATCCCCCAAAAGCTTCCAAATAAATGCTGTGTGACAGAATTTTTTTTTGTACTGTGTCCGTCTTTTCTCTAAAGCAGGGTTTTCAAAGAGCTTGACTCTATACCAGCATACAGAGTGCAAATAAAAGGTGGATACAAAGTGAGGCAATGTACATGCACACAGTGTATGAAACTGCTCTAAATATAGAGGACGTGTTGTTCAGTAATACCATTTCCTTTAAGAATGCAGTTGAATACTGTTACTAGAGATGCCTTAGAGGGAAACTGTTAGCAATACAACTGTCCATCAAAAAGTACAGTTACAGCACTGTGCAAAAATCATGAGCCACCCTTCATTTATTTATATTTTGCTAGGACAATGACAAAACGGTGCAGCGGTTTATTGAGTTATTTCATTTTTTTGGCTAACTGTTGTGGATGTGTGATTATTTCCAATGTTTATGTAACCGAGAACAATGTGTAGGCTTAGACAGAAATGGGCCACCAAGACCCCACTGCTACAATTTCTTAATGTTCATGCAGGCACTCGGTAACTCCCAGTGTGCCAATGCTAACCTCTAGGGTGAGGGATCTTGCTTTAACACCTCATTACTGTTCCGATTAAAAAATCAGCAACCATTCGTGAGTGGCTCTTCCCTGCACGTGGCTGGCATCTCACCAAGTGGCTGTTAATCACCCTCTTCTGTTCGCTTATAGTCTATCAAGGTTAGAAAGGCGAGGCAGTGTTGAACAGTGTTGCAATTAAACTGGGCATTTCATGCTCCACTCCTTAAAAAGCCCTTCTAGCAGACTTAGATGTTTCTTTCATTTGTAAAAGAAAGTTTCACTGTTTTACTTTAAATCTTGTAAATTGCATTATTCTGAGCAGCTGCATTGCTCGGAGCGTCTCTTTGAAAACCCAAAGGGTTTACCTGAGTCCCTCGGGTGCTGGTTGGTAAGTCTCTGATTTTGGTTGCTTTGAAATTCTGGGAAATATTCCCAATGCTATTTCTGCAAGCTCACATTGCACTGTGAAACCAGCATTATGATGAATTCGAATGTCGACTCATGTAAAGGAGCAGAGAGGGGAAATAAGAAAGAAATGAAGGCCAAGGGATCAAGAGCGAGGTGCAGTAGGAAATCCACACAGAGCAGAAGCCAAAGAGACAGAACAGAGGTAGGGGATAAAGCCAAGGAATGAAAAATGAAAAACAAACGGGAAAGCACTCTCAAATATATACAGTACATTCCCAGAGGAGGTTTCCCATCAGGCTTTCTGTTTTTTTCTCGTTTTAAGCTGCTGTTAACAGAGAAAAATGTTCTTCGTTTGATGCTTCACAAGCAGAGCGCTGCTTCCTTCCTTCCCTGATAACAGGGGCTTTTGTTTTCAGTCTAATCAGGAAAATGCTGAAATGAATGTACAAACTTAGCCTAGTCACACCCACACACACACCCACACAGACACACACACACACACACACACACACACCTACACACACACACACACAATCACAGACACGTGCTTTATGTATACAGTCCCTGCAGAAAAAGCATTGTTTTTTTGTATCATGATGTAAGACAAAAAAGAAGAAAAAATGAATCCCAAAATATCTTTAACTCTGCGTATTATTCCACAGACTACAGTACAGTAACTGGTATGAACTAAGTGTCGAGGCTAAAATGTGATTTCTTGTGACAACCTCTAACAATACTCACATCTCAGTCTCTGAGAGCTGGGGAGGTAGTTAGTGTCACTCAGCATCAGTAACACAATCTAGCGTTCTATGGGATGAATTGTGCTTACAGTAGTTTCCGAGTCTGTGCCTGTGTGAAAATGTTGCCGTGTTGTGTGCTGCTGGTGGCCAGGCCTACATTTTTTTCCCCAGCCCCTGGGTCCTCATCACATCCTCCCCATCGCAGTCTTCCTTATCCTTAGCAGTAAAACATTTGCATGGCTCAGTAGGCTCTGTCCAGCCCCTGGAGTTAAGGGCCATTAGCATAGAGCTGTGTGGCTTGTTGCCGGCCCATGCATAACGATAGATGCCTTTGAACTAGTATGCGGATAGACTGGATGGGGAATTCATTATTCATTATATGGTGGGGCTTTTAGCTGCAGAACACCAGGGCTTCCCCCCTGACTAGTTAGACACAAGCGGAGCAAAGAACAGAGAGTCCTGCATGCACTGCACATCGCCACAGAGTTTAGTTTTGGCCCTGCAGATATAACCATTTTATGTCTTCAAACAAGATGTCAAGAGATTTGAACCATGCAGACAAAGCATAGTAATTAGCGTGGAAATAACAGAAGGGTATTAGAAGGTTCATTCTGCAGCAGCTTCCAGTAATCTCCTATGATTCTAAGTGTTTTTGTTTCAGGATGTGTACTTACTGTTCAGATGTCCGTGTTTTGTTTCCTGATAAAACCCCAGAATGACCCCATATTACTGACACTTTCCACAAAGTACAACAACAACTGGCACCCATTCTTGTGGATGACCGTGTTGAAGCCTCGAGTTTGGCAGTTTGGCTGTCGACATGTTTAATAGACATCACAAACTAGAGGAGGTCAAAATGAGTATGTGAGAACACTGCAAGCTCAGAGAGCAGCAACTTGTCAACCACATTAGATCCAAGTTATAAAGCTTTCTGTTCACACCATAGGTTTCAAAAGGAACATCATGGTTTATCGAAGAAGACTTGAAACTTGTGACTGAGGATATAAACCAATCGGACCATGCACTTTTATTTTTCCTTCAGTCAGAGGTGTTTGTGCTGGTCATTAGTAGAAATGCACGGTGAACAGACATTTTCATTAAATTCTAATATGTTTATCTACTAGCCTCCTCAGTTTGTGAGCATTTGTCCTATGAATTGAATGCTGTGGTTCATCAAAGGGAGTAGGAGGAGACCTCATTGAGCCTACCTCCAAGCCACTTCCTACTGCTTGTAGATAATCATGTTTGGGAAGCCAGTATTCAAGTAAGGCCTATTTGTTATATTAGAGTGGAACGTATCACTATCAGGGTGAGGTTTTTAAACTAATATGCGCTATACTATATTCACATTTAGTAAGTCACCTGAGCATAAAAGACTCTTAAAACATAAGATGAAGTATTCACTGTGATCCACCTCTGGAGATCACATTTCAGTGCTGCTTCACTTAAACACCTGACCACCAGTATGGAGTAGAGTAGAAGCAGTTTCCAGAGGAGCAGACACAAGCTGGAATACTGCTGATGCTAAAAATAGATACTAAACTTCACCAGATTTTAAGATTCAGCATTGCTCCAGGGAGGAGCTTTCCCAACTCTCGGTATACTGAATAAATGATGACCTCAGCAGAATATTTTCTTTGCTGGTATAGAGCTGGAGGGAAGGTATAAGTGTAGATTTGAGCAATCAAAATAAAGGAAATAAAACATATAGGTGAAAATTATGCTGTAAAAGATAATCCCAAGACTTTGTTTTGAGTGTGATTTATGCATTACATTATTTCTTCATACTGAGTTTTCTATGAATGAATTATAAAATTACCGGTTTAAAGAAGTGTAGGTCAACACAGAGACACAATTTTCTTTAATAAGTGCTGTAAGGTAACAGCTGTGTAAAAAAGACAGTTTTTACAGGACAGTTTGTACACCTTTACTGTTTCCATAGGAATTAAGAGGGTTAGCATCATCCAGATGTGGCTAATCAAATACACTTGATTAACAGATGATCAAAAGAGAGTGACGAGAGCGAGAGAGACGTGAGTACGTCAGTTGTGTGTTAACACAATGCCACAATCTTCCCAGGAGTGTCTGTTCTAGCAACTTCACACCAAGTTTAGACCCAGCAATGGTCAGAAAATTGGCAAGAAACTCAAGAGCTATTTCTTAGACTCTACAAGTCTCAGTTTGCATGATAAATAATAAAGTTCATGAAATTATGATTAGAAAAAAACTAAACACATATGGGTTATTTGGAAGGTTTTCCAGGAGAAATTAAATTCAGTTCAGTTTTATCTATAGAGCACCAAATCAAAAGAACCATTGCCTAAATGAGCTGGTCGAGACTCTAGGGTAGTCCAGAGAAAAGACCAACAATCCGATGATCCCCTATAAGCAAGTAAAATTACTTGGCAACACTGGGATGTTAAACCTAGACATAAAGCAGACTTTCAGCAGAAGCAGGCTGTCATCCACAATGTATTTTCTAGAAATGCTAACCTTGTAGAAAACAGATTTATATAGCACTCGCTATATGTCTGAGTGATAACTTTCTCCCAGTATCTTACTCGGAGAATACCTAGAAGAGAAGCCGCTCTCATATCCGCAAGGGAGCCTATGAAGAAGGAGTTAGATTTGCAGAGCTACCCTCCACAAGTCACACATATAGAGGGTAGCTCTGCATATTTAATTTAGCAGAGTTTTTACACCGGGTGCCCTTCTGGATGCAACTTCGAGGGGATTTATGTCTCCTCCCAGAACTCAATCAGGGCTCTTTTGCTTGTTAAGGAAATGTATAAAAGATAATCATGTGATTCAGTTTATATTTGCTATACTATGGTATGTTATAGAGGCAGATTTGAGACGCTGATCTGCCATTTGTTACATAACATATCTGGATAAATGTGCACTAAAGTAACACAGAGAAGAACTTCTGTTGTTGAAAAGAAGGAGAACAAAAAACTGCATTTCAGTGAAAAGAAAGTTTTTACTTGAGGGGTGAGTGCTATCTCTTAGCACAAGAGCATCTATTTTTAAAGACTTGTGAAGTCCTTTACTTGACAAGTGTGTGGTCAATTATTTCTGCACCATCTGGTTTCCAGCAGCAGAAACTAGGGAAGAGCAGTTTTATCAGAGTCCAGCTTGACAACAAAATAAGACTTTACTGAATTAACTAGATAACATTCTCTTAGGTGTCTTCAAAGCTATTCAATTTCAAGAGAAAGGGAAGAGTTTAATTCATAACTGAGCAATCCACTTGTCTCTCGCAGGACTAATAACATTTTGGGTAACAGTTTCAGTGTGTTACTAATTAAGACAGTCAGCTCAGTAATATTTTAAACAGAAAACAGTATTAACAGGAATTCCTGAAGCATATTTTCAACCTACAACAATCGCTGATAAATATGCACAAATTCTGGTTGAATGAACTGTTCTGACTGAATCAATGTCACCGTGTCTTCAGCCATAGCGTTGTATTTGACACACGCTATAAATTAGACTGAGATCAATGTAGAAACACTGAAGCATGCAGAGAAAGTGACATTCGAGCTGAGGAGGAAGTGAAAACGGGGATGGACGGTTGAATTGGAAAAAGTAAATTGAGCCCAGGTTGGTGGTGATGAGGAGGGCATGTAAGCAGAGTGTTGTCAGTGATTTCAACAAGATCGAGTTTCTCAGCAGAACCAGCTTATCAGAGATGCTGTTTCATCTGTACAGACACATACTCACACAAACACACATTACCAGCTCAGTAGCATGGCAAAGCAACAAAAAAAACGTACACAATGCGGATTCTGCCCTTTTCTACTGGCAGTCGGTGCGATTAGTAATGACCAGCGCTGTATTTTAGCTGTAAGTAAGGTTTTTATTGTCATTACAACACTTTTATTCACACAAGTCGAAATAAAGTTTTGTAATCAGGTGCAATTACAATCCAACAAGAATGAGAACATGAAAGAGCAACATGTACACAAACAAGGAACAGACAGCTTGAGCCTATTTACAGTGTCATTTAGAATAAATAAGAAAATATGAAGTATAAACAAGAAGCGCTCCAGAAGCTCAAAGCTCTGCTAAGGCAGCTCACTCTCTGGGCAATATTTAATTTTAATGGAACAGTTATGTATTTTCTACATATTTATTCATTTTAATATATTTGCATATATAAAAATATATTATTTTCTTTTCTTTCTTTTCTTTTCTTTTTAAATGTACTTTACAAAGTTTGTGGTTCAGTAAAAATCAGATAGGGATAGCATAACAGGTTACATAAACAGTATGTAGGAATAGGTAATAGATAGTAGATAATAGGCATTAGGCATTTAGAACTCCCATATATCAGTATCATTTCCGACATGTTGCTATAATTTAATTTTAAGCACAGTTTTAAAAATAAACACATTTTATGTAAAATTTACTTTGTTTAAACTTGAGGAAGATGTCATGGCTGTGTGCAGGCAGGCAGAGAAAAAGGACCCAAAATACAGGACTCACGGAGGCAAGGGTGAACTCAAAATAAACAGCTTTATTGCAAGTTGAAGATTTAACAGGAGACTAACCTTACTGGGGAAACATAAACTAACAGGCAGGCAAACAGATTAACAGAACACACAGTGCAGTTTGATAGTACGATGCGACGACAAGCAGGGGAAGACAAAGACACTAAATACAAGAGGTGATCAGGGCTGAGAGGAAACAGCTGGGAAACATGGCTAATGCTGATTACACAGACGAGACAGGGAGAACACAAAACTGAACACACCGACACAGACCTTTAAAGTAAAACAGGAAGTACATGGAGAGATGGACTGGAGAAGGAGAGAGAGAGAACATGAGAAGCACGAGGGAGAGAGGCAGACATGAAAGGCTGGAGAAAACAAGATGGCACAAGAACTCACATCACCATAAAAACGCAGACACATAGGGAGACACAGAGGGAAATGCAATAAACTAAAAAACCTAAGAACCATGGAATGAAAACTAAGAAACCTAAGAACGCTGGGTCAAAATGACCCAGGACCATGACAGAAGAAATCAGAGGTTCAAACTCATATTAAGAATTTTTGTATATGACTTAATAAATGCGTATATTTGGTTAATGCAAACAACGGCAGTAAAAACATAGTTTTAAATAGCTCTATGTAGCATTATTATCAGTTTGACATTCAGCTCAATCTACTGACCTTTAGGAGGGGTCAGAGGTCAAGCACACTTGACCTCTGACCCCTCCTAGGTCATGATATTTTAAATCTTTATACAGTGCTCTTTACATGTTGACTATATACACCACACTAAGAAGGATCGTTTCTAAGTAATAAGGCTTTTGTTCATTTTTTGACCTATAAATTAAGGTCAGTCACTAAGTTGACCTTAGAGATCTATGGTCGTTGCACGTCAAATTTTAATGGATTGTTGACATGACCCCACTCTGCATCTACAAAGTTTTATCAGAGTTCATTCAATGCTTCTCAAGCTATCATGTTTACAGACAGAATGCTACGGACGCACAGAATGCTACCAAATACATAATCTCTTTGGCAAAGGTAATAATAAAATTTAAAGTACAGTGGATAGTGCAAATACAAGATGTTTCTCATGTTTTTGACCTTTATCTGGCAGCAGCAGACTACAGAGCAC
>VUQR01000219.1:0-22375 GCA_015108515.1 Hemichromis elongatus | reverse complement strand
TATTTGTTTATTTTTGGCGTCTTGAGGTCTCCTACTATGGCAGGTGGTCTGTTTGCTGTGAGAAAGGACATCTTCCATTATTTGGGAACATATGACACAGGAATGGAGGTGTGGGGAGGAGAGAACCTGGAATTCTCTTTCAGGGTAAGAACTGTGTGTTTTCATGGACTTACACTTTATTATTGATGCAATGATAACATAGCTAAAGCACATCTTATGCCCAAATTGACATTAAGCTTGCATTGCTTTTGGGATTACAGCCCAATTCACAGTGCACGCCACTAAAAAGGAAGGAGTGTCTGCTCTAGATTTGTCGAGCCATATGACAGCTGCTCAATTTATGTGGAATTCGCAATGAAAATAAAACTAAACATGGAGTGAAAGCAGGCCAAAGAGCTTAATACTTTAATTGCAGCAAAGAATTTGAACATCCCTTCCCTACAATAACTGTAATTTCCCAAAGGGAAGAAACCAAAAATATTTCCCAACAGCAGGCTAGCCTCTCTGTTCCCAAGCTCCTCCACAACAAGACCGTGCTTTGTTTCCTGATTGAATCATGGCTTCAACCAGATCCTCGTGGTGGTGTTATTGATGTGTCTTAGATTTGGCAGTGTGGGGGCAGCCTGGAGGTCCACCCGTGCTCCCACGTGGGTCATGTCTTCCCTAAAAAGGCACCTTACTCACGGAGCAAAGCGTTGGCAAACAGCGTGAGAGCAGCTGAGGTCTGGATGGATGAATACAAGGAGATCTACTACCATCGTAATCCCCACGCACGCCTGGTGAGTGTTTGCAGATGATGCGAATGTGAAGGCAGAATATTTATTTTTTAATTTTTTAAATAGCTACATTCAACACAGCACTGTCTCATTAACCCCTTAATTTCACCAGTGAACTCACTCTCAGTATGCACTCAAAAAAACCAAAACCAAAATACTCTCTTTTCTCTCAAACCGCACACACTCACACACTGTAAAAGCTCACCTGATTAAGTGACACAGGGGATATATGAGCAGCAGACACCCAAGGTGACAGGGGTCAGGGCATTCCGGTGTGCGATTACCACCTTTCTGTGCTACTTGGTGCCAACGGGTGTCATCCACCTGTCCTTGACACGGTGAGAGCGGTGCTGACCCATGGAGGGGCCCTGATTTTGTGTGTGTGTGTGAGTGATAGTGTAGTTAACAGGAAAAGCTCTCTAAGCACAGATCAGGTAGCACTCATCTCCCTGAGATAAGGTAGCCTTGCCAAAAAAAAAATAAATACACCATACCCTCCAAACAAGCACCGCTTTTGCTCATCCTGTTTGATTTACAGCTGAATATGTGTTTATACACAGTGGATTTAAATGTAACAAGTGTAAATTAACAATACTAGATAAGGTTTATATCTATAAATGAACAGAGTCACCGTTTATTTGTTATCTTTGTGATCTTTATTTTATTTATTTGGATTTTACAATTTTGCTTGGCACAAATTTATACTAGTCTCCTGGATGAATGTACTGTGCCTGTTTATGTTCTGTAGTCTGCCTTTTGATGTTAATGTTAATGCGATAGCTTACTCAGGTGCATGATTGTTTTTATTTTAAAATATTGATACAATGTAATTAATATATAAATCAATATTTTATTATATATTTTTATTCTTTTTAAAACTGAAAAATAAAGGCACCAAAGCCACCCCGTGCCCCACTTTACATTCACTCCTGCTTGTTGCAGAAGTAGCCGCTTACAGTAGAGCTGTCAGTGCAATAGAAGGTGGGCCGTCTGCCGTCAGCCTTCAGCAGTCTGTGTAATTTAAACATCATATCAGAGGAAGTTAACAGTTCATCTGCATATTTAATTTTAGCTTCTGTAACTTAACTGTAGATTTTTGCTGTGTAAAACAAGCAGGAGTGTATCTGAGCAGAAGTTCTTTTCTTCACACTGAACCTTGTTGAATCTCTCCATCTTTTTCCTAATAAAGGTTTTTCTGGTGATTACAGAATTGCTTGAATCATTGCAGCCCTACTTTGTAGATTATGAACTTAACAACCTTAGACTAAAACATTCATGGTTACTTTTTTTTAAAACATGGCTTTCCCCTGACATTATGACAGCCTGTCACACTTTCACTACCAAATTCCCAGACAAGACAAAAAAAAAATAAATCCCCAAACCAACCCAAAAGAACAAAAACCAGTCAGAAGGCAGTGAGATCTGGAAGTCAATTGGGATTTGCAGAGGGGCAGGTCACTGTGGCTGTCAAACTGTTACGAGTTACGTGCCAGTCCATGAGAGTTATTTTTATGGCATGTTAATTAGTAACAAAGCATCATAAAACCTAAATCTACATATGAAAAGGTGCAGGATGACTCAGGCAAAGGAACGACTGAGAACTGTACTCAACTGAAGGTAACACTGGATGATTGAGGGGAAAATATGGGTACTGCAATAGTAATTAAGATATCGATTCATGTCGTTAAGTTTTAGTTAAAGTTATGAGCTTGCATGCATCAACATTGCAGACCAGTTGCAAACAATGACAGCTCTAGAGATGCGCATTATTCACAAAAAAAGAGCAAAATTTAACCTAAATAGAAATTGAAAAAAAAATATGAGGAATGTAGAAATATAATTTAGGCTAGCAGCAATACAATTGCTGCAGCCAAAGCCAGAAAGGACAGCTGGCAAAAAAAGGAAAACGTATTCTGAAAGTTACTGGGCTCATTAATTACTGCCTCATTAATAACGAAATGAATATGCTGACTGTAATTACAGTTGTGTATTCTGAAACCTAAATGTGTCACTTAGCTGTATTTTCATAACTTGTACGACCAATTTAGCCTTAATCGTACAGTTGCAACTCTCCTACGAGGTCAGCAAGTAATCTACCAGGCTTTAACACTCTCTGTTTTAGGATTTACTGTATTTTGCTATATAGAGGCCTGGCAAACAATGGATTGACTTTGAAATTGCTTGATCCTAACAGGATAGAAAAGACTCAAGGAATTAAGTTCCTGACACTGAACATTTGTAATTCTCACTGATTTTTGCAAAGAAATCCAAAAGGGCCAGCTTTCTATAGATGCACCATGCTTCACAGGATCTTCTAGGAAAGCTGATGCTATTTTTTTTTAAAGAGAGTATACTGGTTACTAGGCAGCCTTCTGCAGCAACTTTGTAGCCTGAGCTCTGGATGTCATACCTCAGGCTACAAAGTTGCTGCAGAAGTTGCTTGTAAAAGCTGGCTAACTTGCTTTGTAGTACAGCCCTCTGGAATCATTAGCTCTTGTTTTCCACCGCTGTTTCACTAATTGGCACCTCTGTGCTCTCAGCTCCTAGTTGCTCCCTTAGGTAGTTTCCTGTGACCATTTATTCATCCATATAGGTTTCATTGTCACTGGGCTGGTTGCCCTTACCTTTGCATTTCATGGGGACCTTTACTGATCCTTAATTTAAGTCTTATTAGCCGGGTAAGTGTCCTGGACTAGTCCTCATTGTTCTGATAGTCCATGCTGGTAGTAGCCATTGACAAAGCACTGTGTCCTTTGGGAATCTTTCTTCTCACTAAATAGACTGACGAATAGCCAATTAGAGCTGTGTTTGGGCAGGCCACCATCATCCATCATCCTGCAGTGCTGCTGAATCTTTCTTCCAGCAGGGAAGGTGTGGTGAGCATATGCTCACTGGCACATTAAAGTGGAGACGGTGTTCTTTCTCATAATCTAATTAACTAGTCTTTAACAGCGTGATCTGTACATGTGTAACTTTGTATGCATAACAGTGTTTACACAGGCACGAACTGTTTGCGCACACACATGGAGAGCCTCATAAAATTACACATGGATCCTGTTTGACTGTTGGAAGTTGCGTTTGTTTGAGGTGGTGCTATTGTTTTGTATAGAGTAATGGACCATAGATGGTGCTATTGTATTCCATTTCAGGCTACTGCTATGTATGAATACTTCATCGGACGCAGCAGCTGTCTGATGGTGACTGCATCGACAGCGCTCTCACTTAAGATCTTTATTTGAATATGAGAAATTACTGGTGATTATTTTTTTCACAATGCAAAGCAATTCTGTGCTTCTTATTTTATTTTATTTATTTTGTTTTTTTAAGCTTGTTTAGGCAGAGCAGGGAAATTGAAATAATCACGTTGAGCTGTCATTTGCCATGTTTGTCTCCAGGAGGCCTTTGGAGATGTAACGGAGCGGAGGATGCTCAGAGAGAAGTTGCGCTGCAAGAGCTTCAGGTGGTACTTGGATAACATTTATCCCGATATTCACATCCCACAAGATCGGCCAGGCATGTTTGGAATGGTGAGAACAAAGTAAGACCTTATGAGCTTCTTTAAGCCAGGTTGTACCACTACCTAAGGATATCTTTTTACTGCTTCTTTCTAGCTTAAGAACCGGGGCAAGACAAACTACTGTTTTGACTACAACCCTACAGATGAGAATGTGGTGGTGGGGCAAAGGGTCATTCTCTATCCGTGTCACGGAATGGGCCAGAACCAAGTAAGTAATGCCAGTGATACAGAAAAACCACCTGCATCTTCCTTTGCTGAACAGCTCACCAAACTTAAAACCAGTTTGCAAGCTAATTTGCTGATTAGCTAATTAGTTACAGCCTATTTTCAGTCATGTGAACCCAACTTTCAGTTTTTGAAATTAAACACAACACACTGTTTGCCCTTTTATATGTGAGCTTCAGTGCTCAATTGTTCACTCTTGTCAATGAATTCTGGTGCTCTTGCAGACCATCATTAGTCAATCTAAAATGAGTGTCCTCTTTTCAAGTAGCTCAGACAAAATAAATGCCCAAATTGTGTTTCTCCAAACATTTTATTTCCTCAAACAAATATTATCTCCCTCATCTTCAGATGGTATAATTATAATAATGGAGAGGACCTGCTTTAAAGAGTACAGCTTTAAAAACTGACATTACAATTGTGTTTGTCAGTCTTTTGCCCTTTACAGCTTTGATATACATCTCTGGTTTATTGACTTAATAAATGCATTCTGGACCCTTTAGATCAGAGTGTGGAGCCCAGCTGATTTCTCTCAGGTCACTGCTTGTGATAAAGGGTGATTAGGCCTTTATACTTCATACTGTGTACAAAGATTTTATTCTTTTGGAAATGCGTGATATGTTTTTGATTTAGAGTGTTTTATTTCATTGCCTCCGCTGTGCTCAGGTCCTTTGGCCGTATTCTTAGTTTATTGGACCATGTCTGGTTTTATTTAGTTGTGTAAAGCACTTTATAAGATTAGGTGATGATTTTCACTCCTTTGGGAGGCATTACTGACTAGTTAAAGTTAATCAGATTGTTTTCATGACCACTGTAGTTTATATGTTTGTCTGCTTGTAGAGTGAAACCTCTGGGTTCCTGTCTATTATCTACAGCTTTTTCATCCAGTGCCATTAATGTGTACCAGCACATTTGATAGCAATAATTAGAAATCACTTTTGATCTCCGTGGCGCTTCCCATTTATTTCCCATCTCCTTCCCTGTCTTCTCCTTCTGTTCTTCACTCCCTGTTTTGCATTTATCGTAAACAAAAGTAATCATGGACATAAATAACATCTTTCTTTTTAAATTAAGCTTAGAATCATCCTATTTCCTCTCAGACTACAAGGGTTTGTTTGCCTTACTCTTACAGACCTGAGAATAATGAATATCATCTGTTACTCCAGGCTACAAAATTATATGATGGCTTTGTTGATACAAAGGGAATGCACATTTCCCAATGCCTTTTCCTTTGTGCTATTCAGTAATCCAAGAAGCACTGTGATATTTAGCATTGTTATTCCAGAACATCTCTGTGGACACAAACTGATGTTATTATTGTAGAAAGTGGGGAAAGCTGCCTTATGAGACTACTGGGCATGCTACAGAGACACATTTCACATTTTCACAAACGCACACTTAAGCCATCTCTCTCCATCTCCTAAATATAGATCCCTAACAGTGCCATTCTTCTGTTTTAACTGAATTTTGTTGTCCAACTGAATTGGTTGCATTTTTCTCAGCTTAAAACAAAAGCGTGGTGAATATTAAGACGTATAAAGCCGTGTTCACTGTATTAGGAACACCATGCTAAAGCTTTGTTGGATTGCCTTTTTCTCTCAGGCAGGCCTTAATCTTTTATGGCATGGATTCAACAAGGTGCTGGAAATATTCCTTGAAGATTTTGCTCCATATTGACATGACAGCATCAGACAGTTACTGCAGATTTGTCAACTGTACATCATAAAATGTGCTCTATTAGATTGAGATCTGCTGACTGTGGAGGCCATTTGACTACAGTGAACTCAATGTCATGTTCAACGAACCTGTTAAAATATGTCACATTATTCTGCCGAAAGCACACTTTGGGAAGATGGTCAGAAACGATGCTCATGAAGGCTGTGGTGGTACTAAGGGGCCCAAATTGGGCCCCAAGTGTGCCAAAAAAGTATTATTGTTATTGTGCCACCACCAACCATCTCAATTGTTTATTCAAGGCAGGATGGATCCATGCTTTCATGTTTCTGTTTTTCCAACATTCCTGTTTTGCTGAGCCTCTCCGAATTATAGCGTTGGTCTCCTGTTCTTAGCTAACAGGAGCGGTTGCCTTCCTTCAGCTTCAAGCAGTCTGTCCATTCTCCTCTGGCATCAACAATGCATTTTCATCCAGAGATTTAGTGCTCACTGGATAATTTCTACATTTTATATCATTCCCTATAAACCCTAGATAGAGCTGCGTGGAAAAATCCCAGTAGATCAGCAGTTTTTTGAAATACTCAGAGAAGCCTGTCTGATATCAGCAACAATGCCCCGTTCAAAGTCACTAAAATCTGCTTTTCTTCCCCATTTTGATGCTTGGATTGAACTTCAAGAGTTCACCTTGACCTTGCTTAACCTTTACGTGTTGATTGGCTTTTAGATATGTGCATTAACAAGTAGTTTAATAGGTGTATCTAATAAAGTGACCCAGTGACCCCAGTTGTTTTGTGTTCTCCTACAGTTCTTTGAATACTCTGTAAATGGTGAGATCTGTTACAACACAAGGGAACCTGCTGGATGCATCGTGGGTGACAACATCAGTACATACTTGACTGTCCAGCTTTGCGGAAAACGCGGGCAGCCTGTACCTTCAGACCAGAAGTTTATCTTCCAAAAGGTAAGGTGTAAAGTGTTTTAGTCTAGTGAGTTTCTGTGTTTATCTCTATCATTCAAGTCCAAATTTTAACTGATAGTGTTGAAATGGGAAGTAATATGGTGGCACTGAAATTGCAGCATGTCATTAATTTTTGAGTTGCTGTCTGGGAGACAAAATGTGGAAAATCAAAGTCGGGCCTAAAATATTGTTCTTTGTTGAATTGTTCTGTGACATCTTGTTGATTTCTCAATTGTAATTATTTTGCTTTTTGAACTGCCACTAATGGTTAAAAAGATGAACACCCAACACTGACTTAAGTTATTGACTCTATAGTTCCTCGTCTTTACAGTGACCTTTTATCCAGCCACTTAGCTTCTCTTACTCAATCAAGTATATATTTATTTTATTCCTTCAGAGAGAAACTGGCACACACTGTACATCTCAAAGTCCCATAGGCTTTAAACAATATGTGTCATTTTTTAGTTTTTACACACTGAATTCAAATTTATATACTGGTAATATGTATGTTTGTTTCAGATGGTAACTGTAATATAGTAGCAAGCTAAGTATTCAAAAGACAATACTGGGAGTTAGTATCATGTCCCTACATTCAAATCACACTATCTAAATATAAATGGATCCCAAAAACATGGAATGAAGGTAAAAGGGGGTATGTGGGGTAAATGTTTGAGAAGTGGGGAACTAGGCAGTAGATGGAGGGAAAATGAAAAGTGAAGAAAACAAAGGCAAAAAACATTACAGATGGATTCTGCCAGGTCCTCTTTGTTCTGTAAGCTCTGGTGCTCTTAAAACTTTGATGTGTAAAGAATAATGAAAGTAATATCACTGATCTGCTCTTTGTTCTTTAGACATGTATTGCTAATAGCCATTTTGAAAGAACTTTTCCAATTTTTCAGGATGGGAGTTTGTACCATGTCCACAGCCAGAAGTGTGTTGAGGCAATAGACGCGACAGACAACAGGACACCAGCACCCTCACTCCAACCCTGCTCTGATAGCCTCCACCAAAAGTGGTTCTTTGAAGAGAAAATGTAATGCTCCAACCCTAGGATATGTTTTTCTTATCCTTAAAGGACCTCAGATGAGGACACTTTTGTGCTTCCTTTCAAACTTAAACCTCCTATAAATTCTTGCTCATTGGGTGAAATCTATCAGTATTTACTTTCTACAATACTTCTGCATATACACTTGCTGGGAGAACCTAGGCTGTATGACTGTGCATTAGTTTTCTCATCAAAGAGATGTTTGAAAACTGGTGTTGCTTTGCACAGCTACACATGGGATTACTATATTATTTTTGGGGGCTGTTTTTTATTTACCTACTCCATGGCTGTTGCAGTCTTTTAGGTCAGTTTGCATGCAAAGCTTTACCCAGAAAGAGGGCACGTCATGAGGCATTATTTTATATTTTTGTCTTATCCTCTAGAGGGGGCTAAATCTCCTTTCTGTACATTGTATTGGGCTCTTCCTTGTAACCTGTGAGTAGGAAGTGGAACAATTTTTCAGGTATTTAGTTGAGAGCCTTTTCAGGACATTAAAAGTGCTTGTCACTCCTTGCTACGTACCAGGGCTTGATTTTTTTTTTAAAAAAGGCATTGTGCAAGTACCTAGTACCTCTTCAGTGTAATCACTAACTACTGATAACAGGAAAAACTCTATGTATTCCGTTCTTGTGTGCTTTGTATGAATATGGATCAGAGGTAAAAATGGCTTGGACCGTTTTTCTAGCTTTTGGATTTTTTTCAGCATACTGTAATTCTGTGTTTTGTGCTCTTTAATGAAATGCAGCTTGAAAAGACTAAATTATAGCCATAATTTAAGGATTCACTTCATGTGGTGTCAATTATGTTTTTAAAAGGATTTATTTTAGAGATGAGTTTAATTATTGTGTTATTTTGAGGCAATTTGTATGCACAGACATAGAAGCGTTCTCCCTTATGAAGTGCTCTGTGGGGTTGCCCTGATCTCGTTCTGTGTCCATCTGTCAGGATCAGAAAACTATAGATCCCTCTGAAGCGCCGCTGTGGTCACTCGTGTGGCTGCCCTGCAGGCTCTGCAGGGAGTCCGAGGGAGACACAGTGGAGGAGCAGACAGTTGTGGGTGTCTTCAGGCTGCTGGGATGCCAGATGGTTTCCTGATTGATTCTCTGGTCCTCTTAAAATATTTTATCACCTTCTCTTTCTATGTGTGTCAAAGGTGTTCAGTGGAGGGCTTATCTTTTGGACTCGCGCCAGCCAAATCCTCCTCAGATGAATACTTGTATATTTGTGTGCTTTAGGTTTGATTTATGAACGTAAGACATGAAGAGCAGAGTTTGTGACGGCAGAAGGCGATAATGGAGGAGATTGAATGAAGCAATTTGCGACCTTTTTCTCACCATTAACCTTCCCAGGCTGTTTGCCCATCAGTCTGAAAAGAGTTCTGTTATGAACTGATGTTAGGGGACTTTTGTGCTGAAATGGATTTTTGTTATTGATTGAGAATGTATGCTCACAATATGAAAAAGTAGGAAAAGAAAAAGACATTTTATACAGTGTCATTGCTGTGGCTTGAGCAGTCAAGATCCCTTCTGTTGCCAAATTGAATGAATGTAAGGCCTCAGTCACACAGGCATAAAGACCTGTTGGCAACCATTTGGAAACAACCGCTCACAAGGGAAAAATGTGTATTCCTCGACAGGTTGCAAGTGGTTGCTGGAGGTTGCTAGCAGTGGCTGTGAAATTGATTGCTAAAACTCCATGGAAACAGGCCCAAGAGACCGGTCAGTGAGTGAAAACTTGAGATTGTTCGGTTACTGACGGTTTGTCGCCAGTTGTTTGGTAAATGCAATCTTGGCTAGAAATATTTGCACACTATTCATCAAATGGTTTTGAAACTTTGAACCTTCTGAAGCTAACCAGAAATGAAGAACATTTACCTTTAAAGCAAAAGCTGCACCTTTCAAAAAATGTAAGTTGCAGTCGAGG
Source organism: Hemichromis elongatus (assembly GCA_015108515.1). Classification (NCBI taxonomy): domain Eukaryota; kingdom Metazoa; phylum Chordata; class Actinopteri; order Cichliformes; family Cichlidae; genus Hemichromis; species Hemichromis elongatus. The sequence goes on along the minus strand of VUQR01000219.1, from coordinate 12,260 downwards.
ACAAGTCAGCGTATTTAATGAAAACTGACTACAACAATTGCGTGAATGTTTTTGGTGCACCACCCTTTTTGAAAACGATCTGGCCTAGCGACAGTCAGCATCTCCCATAAACCTTTTGCCATCTGGTTGGGGAGTCCACATTTTCCCTAGCAACCAGAGGTTGCCAGTGGTTTACTGACCATTCCCTCACTGATCAGTCCCTCAACCTGTGTGACTCAGGCCTAAAGTGATGAGATGCTGCAAGAGTCTATCTGCAGCTCTGAACGTGCATTAACAGTTTCATTGCACTGTGCAGCTTTTAACTTGCACCCTAACACATTTATTGCATATAAAGTCAGATGGAAAAAACATAAGATTTAAAAAAATAATGGGTTTCAGTTTACAGTAGTCCATGGAATTTAAAAAAAAAACAAAAACATAGTACATTATTGTGTGGACAGTGCTAAGTAATACGTGAAGTGTACCAAATGACCAGTAGAAACCTTGTGGTCGATTTCAGAATAGGAGGAAATTTGACTCAGGACTGTATATGTTGTAAGGCTAAAACCGTGATAGTGGTTGACCTGCTCTCCATAGAAGAGCACCCTATGCCTTTGTAAGTTTGAAGCAACTTGCATGGAATTCACAGACCATGGCAATCTTAGACTCTTCTTCTTCTAGCTTTCCATGGCTTCTGTGTAGATCATGCATGATCGGTGAAATTACCCCTTTAATGCATTGCTAATGCTTTATGTGTTAAACAGTTAAGAAGTGGCAGCTCTTCAATTTTCCAACAGTTTACATCTTTGGCCTGAGCGGAGGGTAAATATTCTCTCGGTAATCAAAAGAGTTATTTATTGTTCTCTGTAGCCATCTGTTATTCCAGCCATGCCCAATGCAGTAAAACATTTTTACTGTGATGCTATATTTTTGTATGCTAATTTGTTATGGTGCAAGCTGCGGCAATAAAATTGATATTTTGCCATTTTAGCGTTATATCTCTGCAACAGGTCATATAGGTTTTATATCGACCAAATGCATGTCATTAATACAGATTTACCAGGGATCTGTTATAGCACTTGAACCTGTAAGGTGGATGATTTCATTGTGACCATGCAGTGCTATTGTGCGCTATCATGCAAAAAATATGTCTTTTGACCTTCCGTTTACTAATGTGGTAAATATGCACTAATAATAATGCTAGAATTCAAAGACCATGTCTGCTGTAATAATGTAACTCCGGTGGCCTTATATTGTAATTAAATAATTGAAGAATGTAATGAATACATTGTTTTTTTTCTTTTAATAATTATTAGATCTAATAAATGGACTACATTTGATGTCATTGTGTCTGCTTTTTATTTATTTATTTTAATTGTTGTGAATGTATTTATATTTATTTGTCCCAAAATGACTTTTGTTTTTGTTTTTGAAATGTGTATTAACATTGGAAACGCTTCAACAAAACATACAAAAAATATTTTCACCATCTCCCATCGTCTTATCAATTAAGCTGTGACTCATCCACATCCACTATGATTAAAACAGGCTATCATCCACACGAAACTGCTGGAGACGCAAATCAAGATGCTCAGAGGATAATGAGAGAAGAAAAGGGGAGATATGGGGGGGATGGGGGCGGGGGGGAGTTTTTCCAACCATATCTGATTGGAATGATCACCAGCTGCTGAGTGAGATGGTAAAATGTTGCACCCGTGCCAAGTCGCTGTTGCCTTCGATGTTGACACTGCCCTGCAGTCTCTCTCAATTAGTCATTGGTGGTGCTCGGTTTTTTAGGATTACAGGGTGTGTAGGTATTGTCTTTGTGTCACTGCTTGCAAACTCTTTTGTTTTTCCTTTTTAGGAACCATTTATGTGAAATTAGACATGCTAACAATACACAACTTGTTGCTCTTTCACTAAAACAGAAAGCACTCCTGTGTCAGTGTGTCGTTTAAGTCAAAACTCAAAGATAAACCTGATTGGGAAAAACGGCCCAGGACAAGCTTGTTTCTCTCGCACATGTTCTGATGGAAAACTTGCCAAAACTTCATATTCTGACAAATGCTGGCATGCCAGAAATCAGCTGCTTCCTAGGAAGAGCTGTAGAAGGCTTTGATGCTGCCGTCTCTTGCATTGTCTTGTCCTAATCTTTTGTGTACCTCTCTTTGAAATAAGTGGTACAAAATAGCCCTTTTGTTGAATTGCTGAAAAATTTCAAACGCGCCCGAAGAAGCGCTGTATGTTGTCGCAGTCCGTTCACTCAATGTAGAGCTAATTTTTGATCCAGTGTGGCATACATGCAGCGCTACACTCTCTCACACCCCATATGTGTCTTTAATGATAATACAAAACAAGGCTCCCTGCGGTGCAAGTCTTTGGAGATGCTCAGGCTTCAGTTGTCAGGGATGCAAAAGGAACTATAGGAGGAGGAACACACACACGCTCAAACACACTGATTGGAAGCCATTTTCACACTGCATGTCAGTTTGGTTTATGTAATCCACAATACCCAGAACAGCTCAGGAGCAGTGGCTGCTGGCAGCGTGCATTAGATGACACACTTTCACTTTCAGGAGGGGCTCCAGACTGTGCGGAAAACATGTGAGGCCTAGATACAGAGATAGAATCAAAGAAGAAAGCAGCACGACGTCCGTGAAGTCTCTCAGTTGGTAAAATCTGTAACAACCAGCACCAACTATTCCTTCACTTCAGCAGCCGTTCTTACAGCGCTGTAGTAATATTTGCTTGGTCGTGTGTCTCATTTTCATTATCCTCGAATTCGGCTTAGGCGAGAGAAACTTGGAAAGTAATTAACTTTCCCAAATTTTAATGCTACAGAAGTACAAAAGCATTAATGCAGCTGTTCAAAGACCTAATGCAATTTACTGTGCAGAAAATCAAGGCGAGCCAACTTCAAATAAGAGTTAATATGAGTGTTTAAAAAGAGTCTTATGAGAACACACGGAACAAGGAAACAAATGATGTTTGATGATACGTTTCTAAATACTTCTTGGGTCGAATTCACCAGTGCGCCTCGATTTAAAGCCGTTTCCAGCCTGCTTCAATGTAAGGATCAAACTCCTCTAATCCACGTCTGTGAAATCGGCCAATACAGCATCAAAGGCAGGGTACTTGTTGCTTATTGGGCTTTAATCACCCCCAACTGTTTTCCAGTAGAATTGGACTAGACCAAAAACTTGCTCAAGGAACATTTTAGTAATCTTGGCTTTTCCAAGTGCGATGAAGTTTTGTGTGTGATGCAGTGATTTCAATCCAAGATTTATACACACAGCCAAGGCCTCCCTGGAGTTAATTGATAATTTACCAAACTTTCATTTTCCCACTGAACAATTTTTATGATCTAATTCTCAGTCTGAACCGTTTGAACATAAGTAGAAATCATTAAAACCAGTAAAAGGGAATATTTGACTTTAATTATGAACCACAGTTTTTCAATTATTGTCACAGTCGGAGCGAAGCTGTAAATTAGAAGACCATAGCTTTTCTTTGTTTTAAAGACATCAGTGGACTTGGCCTTCACAATGAGTCACTTGTCACTTACACAAATGATTATAATCACCGATGCTCTGTGACAACAGGTAGTTTTTCTTTTCAGCCATGATCATGACGTTGAAGCTGTTCTTGATTTGGTGCATCTGAAGGTTTTATCCATGCTGGCAGAGAGGGTTTTGGGATGGCATTGATGGGTGGTTTGCCTCTTCCTCCCCGTTTTTTCTTCCTGTGTTTAAGGCTGACTAAACTGTTGCATAAATTGCCATGAAATTGGCTCCAGATATAATTGATGCCCAGAGGATGAATACTAATGACTTTGGTGATCACTTGAATTTTTCCTGAAACCAGCAGGTCAATTTACTTTCACATCTTCTACATGATGGGTACAAAAATTAAAGCTTTACTTTTGCTTAAGTTAGCCCTTACTTTTAACTCTTGGACTTAAATCTCGCCCTTGTTAAATTTTCCTATTTTACAATATAAAATAAAACTTTTTACATCATAGTCCAAAAACTGGTTTTGGTGTCTATTATCTGTTGGAGCATTTTTAATTATCTGAAAAATAATATGGTTTGTAGCGTCTTCTTAGAGGATCATCATTCAGTTTTTGGTGAGTAAATATCTAATATCATGTTAGTTACTTATCAATTAGCAGATATATGTGTTTGGGCCCTGTACCCATAAAAGTTATCAGTGTAACTCATTGAACAACCTTGCTAGCGTTAGTTGATAGTGCTAGCAATGTTAAGCTAACAATGCTAACATAGCTATGGGTTTTACAGCCTGCAACCGTTAACAGTTTTTTATAGGACTTTCCTGCTTCAAAAATAAAATCTGATGTTTATGGATTTTGGTGTGCAGTCAAATATGAGGATTAAATTAGCTGATTAGCTATACGACCAAGATATTTCATGTTTTTAGCCTAGTGCAGTTTTTGAATTCTAATCGCATATGTTTTTTCATCTGTTTGTAATCACTTCATATGACTAATAAATTTTATTATGTAAGAATTTAAAAATCTAAAGAAGTCTGTTTATATATTCAGAAAACAGTCTAGACACACCATGCCATGAAAAATGCTGGCGTCACCATCACTGTCAACGGATGTCAACACAACCAAACTTATATCTAGCGCACAAATGCAAAGGATACATGCATTTGAATGTTGAGGGTTGTTTAGACACAGTAGTGCAGCTGAAAGGGCTTAAAATTAACACATATTAAAGTAATATTTTTTAAGTAAACATGCAACTTTAGTTTGCAGCATTACAAATTTCCTGACGGAAACATCAAAGGTCAGAGTAGAGTAGTCTAAAGTTCAAATTGAAATAATAATAGACATTTGATCATTTCATTTCATACTTGAAATTGTATATACCGGTAATTCTAATTCATGTGTGCACAGTTTCATGAACACTGAATGGATAGTTTAGAAAACATCCATTTGAAAACAGGTGCATATCCTGATTAAGGGCATTTTTCATTAAAATTCAGGGGTCAAAATTTATTTAATGAATTTCTGGCTTCAGTTAAGAACTTATGGCCTTACTGTGAGTTCTGACCTAGTAACATACCATGGAAACTAGCACCAACCAACAATTTTAAGCATCATTTTCAGTCAGTCACTCCAAAGTAGCAAAGTTTGACTACACCTATTTCACAAGTGTTTGGTCTGTAGACTAGTGCTGTCGGTCTGAAATGTTCATCTCTATTGACTCTGCTGAAGTGTCTGCTGTATTTCTTTCTCATTTGCTACTCTGACATGGCCGTAAAAATACCGCAGTCGCGTGTGGCACATTTAATAACGACGAATTTCGCAGTTTGTTGTTGGTTTTGTAAAACATCACAATACAGATCGCATGGGATATTTATGGCGACACTGCAGATGGTTTTAATTATGAGAAACGCTTCCACGGTGGGAAAGAGGAGAACAGCACATATCACACCTGTTGTCTGATAAATGGAGTCTGTCACTCTGCTTCTCTCCCATAGCAGAGTGAAATGGTAGAGCCTAGAAATATAAACAGGCATTATTTATAATGTAGCTGACTCTGAATTAAACTTTGGTTCCGTTTGGTGCACGTTTTCTATATGTTGAAGTCAACCCCTTCCGCCTTTACCAGAGTTGCTTCGTGCTGTTTTCTTTCCTGCTGCATGCCATGTCGAAGTCTGTCTAAGAGCAAAAAATACTGAGCAAAAAATTATGTTATTTTGCTAAAAGAGAACACCAGAGTCATATCAATTCACACGCCAGCAGACTGTGATTTTTCACAGCCTCCCCCAACATAGCCTACATCGACAGAATAGCTCTTTAATGTGTTCCTACGAGATAAAATGCTTCCACAGGCGATTAACCATTCCACCCCACTCCCATTCATTTCACTTCATCAGATTACTTGATTGCTTGCTAAATGGACTGCCTCTCCCCTCCAGGAAAATATACTGTATGTATTTCCTTTGGACAAAGTGACAGAGTGTTGATTTATTTTCCCTCGCATACTGTGCTTTTAGGCATTTCATCAGTCTTAGTTCAGTTCAGTCAAGTGAACCTCAGGTTTGAGCTGCTGGTTTATATAATTCCAAGAGATATTTCATATGCAGGTCCACACAGTGGCCCTGAGCTGTTTTTGGAGTTTCAGGCTGTGAATAGTGAAATTTTTTGAACTGTCTCTACTTTATAAAGTATAAATGAATTAAACAGGGATTCATGCTTTTCTTCCAATCCAACAGTTGTTCTTCTGCATTGTGGTTCAAACCCCACGGCGACACAAACACGACACGCGAGGTAATGAATCCCACTCGTATATATGACCATGAAATCCAAGACTGGAAGTATGAGGAAGCTTCCGACTGTGTGTTGTTCAAAAGGCAACAAAATCGAGCTCAAAATAAAGCTTATTAATCATGAGGTTCTATCTGTTATATAAGTTATATCCGGAAAAAAAAAAAAAAAGGTAAGTTGTGTGTGTGAGTTAGTGAGCTTCAGAGGATCTGGTGAGCAGATTTTGTTATCACTTAAAAGACCCTGGCCAGCTGTTTCCTCCTCTCAACAAAAAAAAGAAAAGAAAAAAGTGTACTTGTTTCCAAAAATATCAAACTAATTCACCATGTAGCACACTCAAAGGAAAATGGATTATCTCTCTCTGAGCCAGACCATTAACGACCTAGGTGCAAGGCTATTGATATAATGTAACTCGTAGACTTGTGAAATTATGTGAACGCAGCGCTGCTCAGAAAAAGGCTGGACAAGATCTCCCCGTTTAATGCTGTGTTCTCATTGTGTCCCCGGGAGATGAAATAAGTCCTACACCTTGACGTGCTCCTGATTCAAAGTGCTAAAGACACTGACATTGCTTTTCACAGCGTATGATTAAATTGAATTCTGCCTTCTCTTGAGGCACTTTTTCACTTAAGGTTCGGGACTGTAGGGGTTAGTGATGCAGGTCAAAATGAACAGATCCCTTTGCTGTCTGGGTTTATTCATGTGCGAATTTAACGGCTCATCACTTTGCAGAGGCTGCGTCAGCTGTGTAAGCTAATTGTGATTGTCTATCACATGTGGAATACACACACACGCGAGCATGCATGAGCGTGTGTTTGTGCATCGAATGCAGCCTGAAACACTGGTCGCAGAAATGTGTTATCCATGTCATATTTTACTCAGCGGTCTGCTTGAGATGCAGTATTACCAGATTTAGGGCATATTCTGAATGAAAATGTATTTTACTTGCAGGGAAATAATTATTGTAGTCTATTAATCTTATCTGTTGGTGCAGAGGCAGTGGATAAAAACTGAGTAGAAAAAAAAAGAGAAAAGAAGTAGGAGCAGCCAAGCTCCAAGCTCAAGCATCTGGGAGACGGCTAATGTTCTTTAAAGAGAGAAGCAGCACTTAGAGTTCTTTAGCAGCCACCAAGTCTGGGAGGAGGGGAAAAGAAAAAAAACACTATCCCTACTTTTGCATAATTCATTGCTGATGTGGTGATGATGTGCTCGGTCAGACAGGCAACCAACTACCCTGGCAATGGAAATGTAACTTAGATTGATACAGCACACACGTTGTTAATCATTTAAATCAATGAGCTGATTAATCAGATGTCTCAATGTGGTTATTCTCCCATAAATGATGCTTTTTTTTTTGTCAGTATCCTTTCTAAATGAAGCAGCACGCATTCCTTGTTTCTTTCAGTTATTTATTTCCCCCCCCCACTAAAACTCCTTCTGCAGCTCTTCCATTATTTATTTGGTAGTTTCTCTTGAACTCCTAATATTGTAACATGCCTTTTTCTGTTAATAAGGGGCTTTCGATCTCATAGGCCTCAAGTGTGATCTGACACAGATTATGAATGCAGCTTGCTGACAAAGCTTGGTACCCAAGATGCCAAAAATTGATGCCCCTGTGTGTTCGTCCATCATTATATACAGTCTGTGGTTTTCAGCAGCTTTTCAAGCAGTTTGATTTCTTTACAAATGCCAGAAAAAGGCTGCATCACAGATGTGCAGCTGACAAATCTGGAGCAAATCGCGGGGCCGGTGTAGCTCGCTGGGTTGAGCTGGTATCCCTGTCAGTCCTCTGCTCTGTTTCTCCCACTTTTCCTGTCTCGTCTGCTCTCATACTGTCCCATTATTGGAAAAACAGTAAAAGGCCAAAACAGAACATGCATAATACAGTTCTGCTTTTTTTTGTGATATCCTGCTGACTGGATCCCTTTTCAATTTAAAGAAGTTATGTGTTCAGTCCTATCACAGTTTGCATGAAATGAAAACTTTAGACAAGTTGTTTGGCTCAAAGTCTCTTCTCCTCATTGTCAACAAATGTGTTATTTTGGGAATTTACACACAATGGAAGTCTATATGAAGAATGCTTTGTAGGTCTTCATTCTTTTGGTAACTGTTACTGTAGGCTATGCCACTTAGCTGCCATTTATCAGATGTCACACATAACACAAGCATGGATATAGTGACATAACACTACAGATTATATTTCTTATATGTATCTATATCAGAAACGGCTGAAATCTGGTGTATGAATGGGTCTGAACTCTGACTCCTTGTAGCAGAGATGCACCTCACAGTTTCATAAATGGCACCGTACATGTATATAAGAATGTTTCAAAGGCCTTCTGTGCCTCTGAATTCAGCTGCATACACATAGCATTGTTTATAGACTCGTACCTATAGATTATAAAGGATGCTGATCTTAACACATGGAACCAGTGTGTTTGGCAGCAGGGCATTATGGGTGCAGAGTTCCATGAATGCCAAAACAGGGTGGTGCTCTGTCAGTGAGCCAAGTCACCGACCTTTCCAGCGTGCTGATCGATAAGGCTTAGCAATGCAGGGCTCCGGAAATCTCTCAGCAGAGAGACAAGAAGCAGGAGGCTCACACTGTCAGATGATAGCTAATTGCCTGTGGTTACTAACCTCACCTGTTCCTGCTTGGTGGGGGTCTCCATGTTATGACCGAGCCCCCCCCCCGCCTCCTAGGTCCTTTTGTGGAGTGTGGGTCCCCAAATCGTGGGGGACGTTCAAAGTGTATCTGCTGGGTAAGATAAGATGGCATACGTGGTGTAGATAGTTTACACAAGCTATTTACAATACAGTAATAGTAAGTAGTCACCATAATGTACTTTTTATACTTCTGAGTCAAATAAGCCTCATGTAAATACTGTGCTGAGAAATAATGTGTGTTATGAAAGGGAACACAACCTCGCTGGATAGGAACATTTTGTACATGCATTATAATGGATCTGACAGCCTTCTTTTCAACATTGAAAGCTAAAATACAAGAGTAGTGCAGAGCACACTGCTCTTTATAAATGCCCAGTTCAGTACCCCAAAGTGACAGGTGAGCAATGCTCAGCGGGTAGTGGTATGTAAATGGTGCATGTAGGACCGTGCTCATTGAGCCCCGCATGCTGGTAATGAGGCTGCAGACATGTGGAGGAGTGGCAGCGAGCAAGGCCAACTCCTCTTACTGCCTAACTCTGCTTTCATTGCCCTGCTTTCATCAAGCTCAAGTGTCACAGCTATTAGACCTTTGTGCGATGTTGAAGGGGGGGAAGCTGAATGTGCCAGCACGGTTGGCTAGGTTACTTCCAAACTGCTTCCCACAGCAGCTCTTTGATTAACTACTCAAAATGATGATTAGCCTGAAGCATTTTGATTTCTTAAACATATTGCATGAATAAACGCGGTCCCTTTTAGTTTAACGTCTCGTGTGTCGCTTTACCGATAAATCCCTCGAATGCGACATTATCAGTCGATGTTGCAGGTTCTGAAGAGGTAGTTCTGCGCCAGATAACACAATGACAAATGCCTTCCACCGTGCACATGTGTAAACGAAACATCTGAAATGAAGGATGAGAACGATAAAAGGTTTCTCTTCTTATGTAACTGATTGAACAAGCGAGTGGAATTCACTTTCATGAGTAAACCGCCTTAAAAAAAAACGTGAACACACATTTTGATTCTTCTTCTGTTGAGTCCTTCTTTAAAGTCATCACTTTTGTCGTTCTGCCCTCAGATTTTTAAATCTGCGCCAGGGTTATTGCACGCTGTGTCACAGGGCACCTAGTCACATCTGTCTCTGGTTCTTGCAGATCCCATACAAATCCTCAGTAGACGTCAGTGTCGTAAACAGGAAGTGTATTTCTTTATTTACTAGGAAAATTTCGTGATGCAAACACACGCAAGATGTGAAATGGGGACACACAGTCTATTGAGGGAACACAGTCAGAGGAAGACTACGGAGCTCCTGCCAGAGAGTAGCCAGCGAGTGAGTGGCAGGTGGCCTGGCCCCAGGGACTCCTAATGAAGAGTCTGCCTGCCTGCTTATCGATCCAGCCACATCATCTGATCTGATGCCTGCTTGACTGGCAGAATAGGGATGGCCTTAATGGGCACCTGGGGCCAGACAAACAGAAAACATCAACGCGCCTGTAATGTTCAGATTTTGAAATGTGTTGGAGGAAAGGTGCGTTTACTTCCTTTTTAACTTGCCGTGGTTGCAGAAACTACTACGGAGCACTTGGAGACGTGCTTATTCGAGTGGGTGCTGTATTGTATGAGTCACTTTCTTTAATGTTAAACCGCTTTCTCATCTTTTGTTGCAGCAACATAAAAAGACGAGGCAGTGGAGACAACAGCTGTCCACTGCCTGTCACACTTATCTACCGTCCAGCATAATCACACGCTGTGACTGTGTGTAGCCACGTTTCCATCACTTTGAAGGGCATTACATCAAATTACATTCATTTTCTTTTTTGCAGGCTTACTGTAACCCTGTCTCTAATGACTGTTAATAATCTCAACCCTTGTCCTAACCTTAAACCTAGTCTTTCTGAAAAAATGATTGATTAATTTATATTGTGGGAATATGTTTTTTGTACCCCAGAGGAAGGTAGGTATCCACAATGTGACTGTGTAAACAGATTTATGTCATGTTCAGGGCCCCCTCCACTGCCACCACGACACACACACACACACACACACACACACACACACACCCACACACACACACACACACACACACACCTCTGCCTTCACAGATGCTCCTTCAAGCTCATTATTTCTGGGACTGTCACTGTGTGGCATGCTGTGTTGGTTGGGTAATGCATCTTAAGCCTTAGCTATCAAATATGAATGAAGCACTGACTTCCTCATCTATCTTTCATGGATTTCATTTGTTAAGCTATTTGCCTGCGAAAATATTTTTGGATGTTCCCTTACTGTTGTGAGTAATGTGATCCAACAGCAGCGGCCAGTCTATTAGTGAACTAAACATAATGTTCCAGGTTGTGTGATCGTATGGAGTGTATTTAGATATAACCTTTGCATAAATGTCTCTTCATCACTGATGAAGAGACATCACGGTTTTTAACTATCGATGACAGTTAAAATGTTCATCTCCCTCTTTGCATGGCGTCATGGTTAAGACTGCATAATATACAATACTTTAGTGTGCTGGGGAGTGTAAAAGAACAATTTACTCTGTGAGCTTGTCCCTTTTAATTATGCTGAGTGAGCTAGTTTGCGTCTCTATATGCGATAATAGGTTGCCTGTGCATCCATTTGTGCCTTTGTACGCCTTCTTGTCACTAACCATGCAATAAGTGAGAGGGGGAATGAACGCAAATGTTTTTATGTGCATACTGTTGTTAAACATGTTTGCATGTCAACTTACAGTGCTTTCGTGTTAAAGGAGAGTATCGTTCAACATGTATTATGTATTTTCACTAGCTCACGGCAAATGTGCCATGATATGATGCATGTTCATAGAATATAATGCATGTAATAACATTCATTATATTATATGTATTTTTCGGACCATAAGGCGCACTGGATTATAAAGTGCACTGTTGATGAACGGGTCTGTTTTCATACATAAGGTGCACCGGATTATAAGGCCCATTAAGCGAAACAAAACAGTCAGATAAGTAAAACCTTACTCAACTCATTCTTCTTGCTTCCTCCACTTCTGTACCATTGAATTCTCTCGCAGCTGCTCTTTTCCTATGTTGTTGCAGTATATGTTACGGGTCCCAGGGGTGAAGACCACGTTGACCAATATGTTACCTGTTAAAAGCAGGTGAAGAGCGGAGTAGTGAAAACACGATGCGTCTCTGTTTTCCTCCAGAACGTGTCTGAGGAAGCAGCGGAAGGTACGCTTCCCTCCTGTACCCCCTGAAACCCCTGGAGCAATCGCCGAACGTTCCGCCCCACTGCTTTTCACCATAAAGTAACCCCTTTTACCATGGGTTTTCAT
>VUQR01000218.1:6825-30519 GCA_015108515.1 Hemichromis elongatus | reverse complement strand
TTAAGGTGGGGCAGGTGCGGACTCAAGCGCAGGACTCGGAGATCCCAAATAACAGTTGTTTTATTTACACTGGTCACCGAAGTGTATATACAATAATGTGCAAGCAGTGATATGTACAATAAGTGAGGGAAAGGGTCCAGGGTTTCCCGGGAAGGGTCCACTCTCTCCAGCGTTCTCCTTAACACACGTCCACACACACGTCTCACTCACAGCTCTCCGCTCACACACGGGGAAGGTCCAGGGAGGTCTGCAGACGGGAAGAAAGAACACACACTGAGCGATAATCCACAGGAGACAAAGCAGTTAGGTAGCTGAAGTCAGAGGTACACTAACTAGTGACAGGCAACGATCCAGCGTCGACCAGGTGTCTTCCTCTGGCTTAAATGCTGGGAGGCTCAATGATCCTCAGGTGTGCAGACTCACAGGAGGCGTGGACCGAGGGCGTGGACCCGCATTGAGTCCCGCCCCGGTGACAGAGGAGAGAAGAGGGAGAGAGCGAGAAGAGAGAGGGAGAGAAAGAGGGAGAAAGGCTTCTAGCGCCTGGCTGATCCTCCAGGCCGTGACAAATTTATCTAAAAAAACAAAAAAAAAACCAATTACCCATTGGAAATGTATTGCAAGTTGATATTTTACAATCGAAAATGGTAAACCCCAGTGATGCTCATGATCCATTCATCCATGGATGGATGGATCATGTCCTACCACTCGAGTGGTATTCTCTTTATTGAACTTTTGTGCCAAATGCAGTCCAAAACGAACATCATGTTCAAACATAAAGATGAACAAAATTCAGTAAATTAGCACATAACTTTCAGAACAGACTGTAGATTTGATGCTTAAAAGCAAAGTAAATCTTAGTGAAATTATTGGACCGATTAAAGTGGACATAAGTCTATAGCGTTTTTTTTTTCAGTGCATTAAAAAGGAAAAGTGTAGAGGTTTTATACCACTATTTTTAAAGTAAAACATTTTTTCAAAGCAAATCTTAAAGGCATACTTTTAGAGGTTAGAACAATATAAAGACAGTCGTCTATTCTACACATAAAAATATGAAATAATAAAATAATAAACTCTGAAATATTATAAGCACAACAGTCAGAATACTTAATAACCTTAATTACATTAATGTAGTCAATACTAAGTAACTCTAGGTTACATACAATATTGAGGTGAACTCAAATACTAATTAGAGTATTGTCCCCTTTTTTGTTTCCTCTCCAAATGAAAATGAGGCTCAATATGAATCATATTTAAAGTGCGTTTGTCTGGTTGGCCTTGACATAAGACAACACGTCTCATTAAGGTCTGAAAATGAAAATACTGCCATGTCCGACCTTATAAATGTGCAGTTTGCTAGTTAATTGATGTGTTACACCATTTCCATTGTGATAACAACGTATACAGCCCTCTGTAGCAACCCATAAACATCAAAGGAATCAGTTGGACGTTCAAAGATCTTCTACAGATAACTTTGAAAACATAAAGAAAAGCTACAACCCACCACATCCTATAGCAAGGGGACTTTTGCTAGCACAGTTTGCTAGTAGCTGGGTGTGTGTCCGAGACACATACCCAGCTTAAAGCTCTCGTGTGCTCCTTTTGCTGGTTACAAGGCTGGATAAATGTGGGGTTTGTGTCATGAAGGACATTTGGTGTAAAAACTGTACCAAAGTATATATGTAGAACCATCTGCACCTGAAAGTTCAGTCACTCTGCTACCATAAGGTTTTGTCACTGCATCTTTTGATTGGTCAACATCCTATGATGAATTATTTTCCATAAGACAAAAAGGGTCTTATTGGCTTGATGAATCTCAACCCAGCAGAGATGCAATGAGATGAGCACCGATATCGGATTTTGGATGGAGATGAAAACAAAACACCAAATCAGAAACTAACTTTATGCAAATCCAAATCCTTTCTCTTCAATGCGCACATTATGATTGGGCCCATGAATGTCAAAACATTATTTAGCTAGCATGTGCTTTCTTCGACAGGACAACTGTCCCCTGCTTTACAATCCTCGCCAGTTTGACTTTGACAAGGACGACGTTGGTGACCGCTGTGACAATTGCCCCTATGAACACAACCCTGCTCAAATTGACACCGACCACAATGGAGAAGGGGATGCCTGCGCAGTGGATATCGATGGAGATGGTAAAACAGCTAAGCATGTAGACAACATGTTGTATTCAATCTACTATAGTGAACTATAGCAACTATAAATTTTTTCCTCAGGAATTCTTAATGAGAATGATAACTGCCCCTATGTGTACAACACTGAGCAGAAGGACACTGATATGGATGGTGTCGGTGACCAGTGTGACAATTGCCCGTTGCTACACAACCCTGACCAGGTAATGTATCCACACTGCAAATTATAACTCATTCCATTACAGTCAATGGATGTTGCAGTAACATTCTGATATTTGTATTCATCCAACAGACCGACCTAGACAATGACCTGGTTGGAGATCAGTGCGACAACAACCAGGACATTGACGAAGATGGACATCAGAACAATCTAGACAACTGTCCTTATGTGGCCAACTCAAACCAGGCTGACCACGATAAGGACGGTAAAGGAGACGCATGTGACTACGATGACGATAATGACGGTATACCTGATGACAGAGACAACTGCAGACTAACACCCAATGAAGACCAGCTGGACTCTGATGGTGAGGATGGTGCATGTAATAGTCTCAAAGGCAGCAGTGTCACATCCATACAAAAAGTAGATACATGAGTAATATAAACTATTTTTATCATGGATTTTTAGCAGACATATTCAGCGGTATGCTTACTTTTAGTAGTATTCTTAATATTTGTATTAACAAAAGTCTGTTAAAATTTTGAGACTACTTGCCTAAATATAATCTCTATGCATTCAGACTTATTTACTTACTTATTTCACATTTCTTCTTCCCTATGCCCTCTCCCAGCTGCTTTTAGAGTTAGCAGTTACTTTCACTGCAGCAGGTGTGAAATTTGGTGGTTGTGGAAAGAGTCAGTGACCGGCTTGGCATGGATGATGTCATTCTCCATGACTTCAGTGAGCTGCCTTGGAGGGCACCATCAGGCTGTGAAGTTTTCCATTTCCATTTAGCCTCAGCCTGTGATTAGTCCACAGTGCCCAATTTAAGCAGGGTTACCTGGAGTTTGTACAGCTGTCTGTAACTGAAAACAGACTGCAGAGGAGAAAGCCCCTGATGCTTTCACACACTTTGCAGTTTGTCAAATAGTGTTTATTTGATAGAATCGTTTGAGCTTCTAGCTCAATAACAAAGATGATGACAGAAGACGGCAAGCTACTTCCATGCAGTGGCCCTCATTAGCCACTGGCATCCTTTCCCTCATGAGTTTCCAGCCTGCAGTCTGGCTCTAATAGACTTCGGGCTTCAGATACTAAGAAGTTTCAGTGGAAGTTGTCACAGCATGAGAAGATGGCTGATTTGCTTCATCAGACTTGGCAGTGGTACTTGGGACAGTTTTCTGGGAAGAATTGTTATATTTCCATTCATTTTTAATATTAAGTTGGAGGAACTCCTTAACAGTCACTGCAGTGGGAGTGTTGCGATTCCTCACCTTAGATATGTTTCCAATCTATTCAATAGTTTGTTTCAGATCTTATTTAAATTCGGTCAAACCTTTTAAAATTATTTTATTATCATTTGATCATTTTTTTCCTTTATTAGGCGATGGAAGAGGGGATGCCTGCAAAGATGACTTTGACAACGACAGTATCCCAGATATCCTCGATGTGTGTCCTGAGAACAATGCCATCAGTGTGACAGACTTCAGGAAATTCCAGATGGTGCATCTGGATCCTAAAGGAACCACACAAATTGATCCCAACTGGGTGGTCAGACATCAGGGCAAGGAGTTAGTTCAGACTGCTAACTCTGACCCAGGCATTGCAGTAGGTGAGCAGCGCACATATGTTTATTCTCATTTATTACCCATTGCCTTTTAAAATATTTGAAACTCCAGAGTGCAGAGTGCAGAGCTCTATGAGTGTAACACTTGCTCACCATCACAGGTTTTGATGAGTTCAGCGCTGTGGACTTCAGTGGAACGATGTACGTGAACACCGACAGAGATGATGACTATGCAGGCTTTGTTTTTGGTTACCAGTCGAGTGGGCGTTTTTACGTCGTGATGTGGAAGCAGATCACACAGACCTACTGGGAGGACAAGCCGTCCAAGGCCTTTGGTATCTCTGGGGTTTCACTCAAAGTTGTGAACTCGACCACTGGCACTGGAGAATACCTCAGGAATGCTTTGTGGCACACAGGCAACACTCCAGGACAGGTGGGCCACAATCTAAATGCAGTGTGGTCTGTTATAATGCCTGTATCAGTGTTGATATTAGTGTTGTTACCTATTTTACAAAAGGTGCGGACCTTGTGGCATGACCCCAAAAACATTGGTTGGAAGGATTACACAGCTTACAGGTGGCATCTCATCCACAGACCAAAGACAGGGTTTATAAGGTATGAAGCTCAGCTGATTACAATAGGAAAGCTCATGTTTTTCTGGCTCTGATTACAGGCCTCCTTTTGCTCGTTTGATGACGTGCAGCTTTTTAGTCTTAAGACATTAAAACATTGAAGTTTGTCTCATGTTTTCCAGGGTAGTGGTCTATGAAGGCAAACAGATTATGGCTGACTCGGGACCAATTTATGATAAGACCTTTGCCGGAGGAAGGTTAGGCTTGTTTGTCTTCTCACAAGAGTTGGTGTTCTTCTCTGACCTCAAGTATGAGTGCAGAGGTAAGTACAATCACTTTGAAATTATAACCACAAATGTTTCTGTTTTGTTATAAATGACCCATGGATATGTGTGAGCAATCCAAGTGTTGCATAAAGCTGAAATCAGTTCATCAAGAAAGCTAGTTGAGTGAAAATAGCAGCTATAAAGATATTAAGAGTAGAAAGCAATGGTGCCAGAAGTGGGGCCCTTCCCCATTTCACTGTAAATGATTACATGAACTATCGTAAGCAAACATATTTTGTTTGTTTTAAACAAATTAATCTAAGCTAACTGAATCTATGTCTTTCTTCATCTACAGTACGTAAAAGATTTATTAGCTCACAACTAAATCTAAAGTTTATGCCACAGCTAAATTAACAATACTGGTTAATACCCAAATTATTTTTTTTTTGCAATGGATAGTCCACCAGTACGCACAAGCTCTTTAATCAAAATTATATTTTTAATGCCAAAAAATAATATTGTTATTTGTTCATGAAGTTTTACATTTACATTTTTTTTTTTTTACAAAAAAGCAAAAAAAAAATTAGTAAAGCGCTTTATTTATGTATTTTTATTAAGATTACAAATGACTGTTACTCATTTAAGTCTAATTTAAGTTCAATTTTGGTATAAAAGCATGAGTTTGTTATTTACCTAATTAAAAAATATATAATTTTTTTTGTTTAAACAAGTTTTTTACAGATTTTGAAATTTGCGTTTTCTTGTTTTTATGATACTCGGTGTAATAAATTTGCTAAGCATCGCACAAGAGACGACAGCTGTCCGCTCAGTTGTTATTTGCCAGTGATAGTGACAGTGATTTTTAAGCTTTTCTGTGTTGTGTCCCTGATACGTTTTTTAACAGATCATGTTAAATTGTAGACATCTTGTATTAATAACATTGGCATAGGTGTTAAACACCAAACGCCTACATAAAAACATTTTGAGTTACATAGTAAAAGACAGTGTGGTCATTTGAATGCTATAACTGCAACTGAAGAGTTAAAAATGTAAAACTCTTTCAACCAACCACGTCTTTTTCAAACCTCAGATAAGCCGGAGTTGCCAACTGTGCTCACGAGGTAATGGTGAGAGGGTTTTTGTGTTGTGTGTTGTTTGCTGTCACGCTATATTTCTGCTTGTCACCCTGCCTACGAACAATGCCCCAGAAGCATTGTGAAAATCCTTGTGTGTTCATCCAAGGACTTCAGATCTTCTACTTAGTGCTAAACTGTGGAAAATGAGTCTGAAACCGTTTTTTTTTCACGGCCACATTACTGGAGACACGCTTTTTTGACCTGCACACAATGCTCATGTTGTTGCTGCACTCTGGCACTTTGACTCAGGGGCTCATTGAGTTTTTAATTGTAAACGTGGCAATAATGTAAGATGTTTTTCCATCTTTCTACAGATAACTGAATCAAGTCGGGTAGAAACAGAAAAAAAGAAAACATCTGATGGCAAAAGACGAGAATCGCTCCGAGTAAACATCACGTCATTGCTGAATCCATGTCAGTGTAAATCAGACTTCGCATACTTCCATGTTTTCGCCTTGATTCATCCACTGGAGGAGAAACCGAGGCACATTTCAGTTTTGCCGAAGCTGAGAAAGAAAAAAAAAACTGATCAACATGTGTTTTTTTTGGGTTTTTTTGGTTTTTAAAAAGCCTCTGCCGAATATCGAATTAAAACTATTGTACCCATTCTACATCTTTAAATTCATTGTACAACCTCTTAGATGCTGTTTGTGATTTCCTACAGTTTGACGTTGACTCGGCTGTTCTCTGTCTTTATTCTTTTTTCTTTTTTTTTTGCTGAACTGATCATACAGTGTTTGACAAACATAAACTGTAATCAAATCATAATCATTTACCCGCCTTAACTCCATTATAACTTCTTATTCTTTTCATCTTAAATGTGCTTTTCATGTACAACTTGAGTGAACGACGAGTAAGTGCCAAAGATGTTTATACTAAGTCTGTACTATAATTTCTTTTGTAAATTATTTATGCTCTGCTTGTTTTGTTTGTTGGCATTTTTTTCTTAGTTTTGTAAATAATTATTTATTTGTTTACACTGACAAAACGTATAATTGAATACCACAGACGTCAAGATAAAACATATTAGCGTTGCCAGATTTTTTAGTGTCTTCATGCACTTCCTGTACTTGTTAGTTTTTCAAATTTGTCAGTCATTGATTTTTTTGTTCAAGTGTGTCAGTTAAGTAACTGTAGCATAAAGATAAACACCAGTTGCTTTTCAATAACCACGAAATAAACACGAAGCAGATGTTTATGTAGGTCACGGTAGCTGCCAAAGAAACTTAATTCTGGTAGTTTATTTACTTAGCTGTCCAGACAGCCTCGCTGTCCTCAAATTAATTTAACACATTACTGCACATTTTTTATCTTTCAAATAGTCTCTCACCAATAAGCAGCTGCTAATTAGGCTAGTGGCACCATTGCAGAAACGCCTTTCTGATTTGATTTGGAAGCTTTTATGTGCAAAGAAAGTAGACTAAAATAGTAACATCACTCAAAAATATTGTATTGAAATGATTCATACTAAATCTAATGTGTAACTTTAACATTTGAGAGTCGGAGGTTTGGAAAAAAGCCACTTTGAGCTGTTGATTTGTGAAGATCAACTACAGCAAAAGCATTTTATACAAACTACATTTTGATTTCTACAATAGTCACAAATATCACTTTTTTCGTGAAACGTCATAGTGTTGATTGAAAAGGAATCCCGATGAAGGTCTCTAAAAGTGTGACTGTGTGATTGTGTAGTGTGGATTAAGGATGTGTTTGTGTACAACTTTGCTGTCATCAGTCTGTACAGCACTCATGTTCTTCCATGTTTGGTTTCCATCCTGTTCTTTTTTTTTTATTTGCAATGCACAAACTGTAATTTTTTTTTTTGTACTCTTGTGTTGTTAGATATACATTTTCTACAAACAATAGTGTAAGATTGTTCTGTTTCTTAATAAAACACTTTTACACCATGTTGTTTTTTATGACAATTGACAGGATTAGAAATACTGTCATAGCTGGGCGTTGTTTTGAGGAAATGTGCATTTCTTGGGAATTATTTTTGTGCAACAGAATAAGACGTTTGTTGCTCTAGTGGAAATTCATGGCAGCAGATATTTGTCACATTGCTGATGCCCATGTTTGTGTTAATGAAGAAACATATAACCCAGTGCATCGGTGTGGTTTATTCATGTGTTTTTGAATCATACCAAAGAAAAATATCAGAATCAGGAAGAAATACATCTGGAAGCAATGACAAGTTGGCGATGCAGGGCACGGTTGTAATGCCAACTTGTTTTGACCATGTAACTGCGGTTAGGAAAGAAATTTTTGCTTCCTATTGCAGCACCCCCAAATCTACCTAATAACCTCAGGAAGGAGAGCCAGAGCCAAAAACACAAAACTTTGCACTGATTGCATAAAGCAGTTATTGAGATCACAAAAATCCACCTAACAATTCCTGAAGTTCATCTGTGTGAATTTTGGTGAATACTGGAGGTTGGAAAGAGCTGGTTTCAGATACCCGATGGCTCTGTCTCCCATTCTACTTTTGGAAGTGCTCTATTGGGATCATCTACTACTATAAAGTTTTTAAGATCTGATGAAGAAGCCTGATTATTTGGGACTTTGTATGTGAAGGAATCAATGAAGAGAAGCTAATATGGGAGAACTGTGATCTCTCCATCTAGTGCATGTTAGTACTCCAACTCCAGCATTTTGGATCAGCTCAAAGTTTTTCAGGAGGCCTCTAGAGTATGTATGAACTAGCTTTTATGCATAACTGGGAAAGGCTATTCTTAATTCTGACAATAATGGTACGATTAAAGAAGGAAGTCCTAGATATTTGTTTAAGTTAAAGGATATATGATGTTTAAAAACTAATTCATGTACTTTAATGAACTCTGAATACTCACTGACAAACCCATCAAACAGTTTTTTCAGTTATTGCTTTTTCACCTAGGGCCAGGTAGGTTTGGATATGGTATGACCAATGTCTGTAGATTGTCATGACTGTTTTCTACAGTCACTCGGTATAACAAATATGCAAATAACTTTGACCACATTTTTTCTACAGCACTGTACTGAACAACCCTGTTACATGTCAGGAAAAATCTGTGGTACGCAGCCTGTAAAGATAAACGTATGATATCTGAAGTGTTAATTAATGGTCATGGTCCTTGAAGAGTCTTGCTGGTACAGGATCTAAACTGCTGAAAGAAGAAGTCTAAACAAAACAGTTTATAAAGCTTTATTAGGGTCGTGGGGAGAGGATGACCCCAATGTAGTAAATGGAGGCAGGCAAAAAGAAAAACCAAACAGGAATCCAAAAACAAGCATGAAAAAAATGTGCCTCCACAGGAAAACATGGCTTAACAAACAAAAGGGCAGACAGGACTATAGATCCACAGAGGGCTACACAAGACAGGTGGGGACAATACACAGGTGGAGACAATGAAGGCAGGTAATCAAAGGAGAAAAGACAAAGATGGGAAGTAAAAATAAACAAACCATCACAGTAAAACTGAAACACACTGAAACATGAGAACTAACACTAAACATAAAAGGCACGAAACAGGAACTGAAAGAAACTAAAAGTCAAAGTGACACAATAAAACTAACAGACTCTGTCTATCAGTGCAGAAACCAGGAAGGGAAGGGGTTAAGAAAATGACGGCGAGGCCAGGAAAGAAATGCGCTATTAGGGAAAATAGGGAAGTCAAAACCTTGCTCTTGTAGCTCTGTGTCAGAGGTATTTGGGTTGAGGTTCTTGGAATAGTCCACGTGGCACACACCAAAGACTGCTATATGGGTCTGGCACTGGTGGCTGGTTTCAAGTCCAGAGCACGTTCCAGGGTGGTTCTTAAAGGTTTGCCAGAGGATGTCAATGTGTGACACAGTAAACCAGCAGTTTCTGCCGAGGCAAGTAGTTAGCAACCAGCCGGCATTTTAAAAGGATGAATAAATGCTAGCAATTAACTGAAAGAACACCGAGGAAAGTTCACTTTCAGTGGCCATTAGTAGTCTCAAATGCTAATCTTGTAATCCCATCACTGATGATTGATTTAGACATTGGACAGTTTGGTGTTGATGTGTATTTATAATCGATGCGTTGCTGTGCTCATCACCTACAAGCCACTTATTCAAACACAAGATGAAAAGAAGAACTCTTCTCTATGTGTGATGCTCCACTTCGGTCACTTTGGTGTTAAATACCACCCTGTCTGATGCTTGGCTACTGCAAATATAGACAACATTCATCTCAGTGAATTTTTCCATAACCTACTGGCTCTACTTGCCTCCCACTCTCAGTGAAACCAGCCTGGAAACTTACAGCAATTTAAGAAATTAGAACACAATCATGTCTAAGTCAAACAGAAAACGCGTAGATAACATTCACTGCTGACAAAGAGAAATATTCTCTTTTCTTTTCTTCAAAGAACTGTCTCGGTCTGTTAGCAAGATTACGCAAAAATATCATGAACCGTGTCACGTCTGTATCCCTTTCTTTAAAATTGCAAAATAGGGCACTAACAGAGGATGAGCTTTCCAAGTATCCTAGATTTGTCTGTTTTCTTGTGCAAATCAACTTTTTTTTTCAAAGATGTCTGAATTGCAAACAGATGTCTTTTTCTGTAGATTTATTGTTTGTTAGATTAAGTGTTTATTCTTTCTCTGTAGAGTTTACTTGTTCTCGCCGTCTCTGTGTGAGTTCTCTCCAGGTAATCCAGCTTCCTCCCACACTCCAAAGACATACATGTTAGGTTTTTAGTAATGTTAAATAGGCTGTAGGCATGAACGTGAGCGTGAATGATTGCCTGTTGTGATGTGTTAGCCGTGCAGCAGACTGGCGACCTGTCCGGGGTGCACCCTGCTTTTTGCCCGATGACAGCTGGGACAGGATCCAGCCCCTCAGCGACCCTGAACTGGATAAGTGGAAAGAAAATGGATGGATGGATGGAAAACAGTCACTGTATTAAATTAATGATTAGACGAGAAGAATAACTCATGTCTCTAAGAAGCTAGAGCCAGAAATTTGAAAGCTTAGCTTTGTACAACAAGACTTTTGCTTTGTCCAAAGCTAACTCCACTAAATGACACTGAAAAGCATCATCAAAATTTATTTTATTATCATTACATATTTTTGCACTCTGCTATAGCCCAAAGTCCACAAATCAAATAAAAACAGCGAGTACTCCAACATGTCATAAGACTGGGCATGAATAGCACATCACCTCAGTGTCCTTCATATGTACTTAATTCAGTTAGCGTGTCAGTTTGTAATGTTAAATGACGTGCAAAACACGATACCAAGATGTTTAGGCAGACTTTGTCAGCACTGGACAGATCCAATGGCAACAAAATTATCAGGGCTATTTACCTCTTTGGAAAAACCTTGCCCTAATCTAAATGCTAATCTTTAGCCGATATGGGAGGGTTATTCAGTTAGCTTTGATCTAAGCAAGGAAGCAAATGTGGAACTTCCTGAAATACTTAATAGCAACTTAGTAGTATCTTTCTTAAGACCTTCACTAAGAGAGCAGAGAATTTATTTCGGATTTGCACTGATACTTTTTAAAGAAATCAGAAATATTTTTAAGAATCTTCACTGTAATATGAGCTACAACTGCTTTTACAAGCGTAATACTACTTGAGACAAATAAACTAACTATGATATGCCACTTTCTCATCAGGGAAAACAAAAAAGACCCTTTCACCTCAACTTATACTTTAACCCCAACCCTGCAGTCCAGTGCTCAATAGAAACACTTTTAACATCAAAGGGCAATAATCGATTTAACTCCTGGGAATCTTGCATTTGTTTCCATTCCCCAGAATCCAAGTTAAATCAGCATTTAGTTTTCCCACTGGCTCGTCCAAAGAGTGAACCTATGTTGTTGCTGAGCAAAGTGACTTAGGGCCTGCCAAGGGCAAGTGTTCTAGCACAGAAGTGGGTCTGTCACTTGAAATAAAGTAAGTCATTTATTTCAGGGCATGAGTTCTTCTCGTCATTGGGAAAATATCCATAGTCCTTTTCTTTGCCAACCATGGGGGCGCACACTCATTGCTCCCAGAAAACAGAGGTGCCAGACGTGTTGGGCTGCAAGCTGAAGTTCTGCAGCAAAGGGCTCCGAGCTGTCTGCCTGAACCCTGCTCTTTGATACAGGTCATGGGTCTGAGATGCTTCACTATAGGTATTTGAAATGACAGACACCAGAGAAACAAAAAGAAGATGATCTTTTTTCCATCTAGGTGTAAGTACATATTTGGACATTAACTTAAATTCAGGCTGAAAAAAAAAGAAGCATGGATGAGACCCAAAATCAACAAACAAGCATCCAAGATGACAAACAAGATGTCTTTTAACTCGTTTCTTGATGGTACTGGTGTGAAACCAGAAGCAGATGCACTGGGTTTAATTTAATCACGTTGCGAAGTCTTGGCCTGACAGTAATCTCACACACAACAAAGCCAGACAGTGCTGATAGCTGGAGGCCCTCTGAAGTCTGATTTATCTGACTTACACAAATAAACTCTGATCAAACACAGGCCTCATATCTTTTGGAAAACAGGCAGTCTGGAGATCCCCTTTCTTTGCTTTGAGAGAAATCATCTTTCTGCAATTGGTACTATCCAAAAGCACAAATATCTGTGAAATTCTTTAAATAATCAGAAAGCTCTGTTGGCTGCGTATGGCGATGCTGGATCCACACCGTCGGGGCCATTGTCACCAGAGCAACTTCAGTCTCAGATGAATGAAATGAACTATAAATTTTTAGAGTAGTCCTAGTGCTGCTCAGGCCCTGAGCTGAAAATCTGAATGATGAGAGCTCTGTCCATTTGAGACATGTGAAAGTGGGGTATCAAAGATTTTGGTACACATGAACACATTTACAAAGTCCAGACATTATGTTACACTCGTATTAAGTGACATATAATTAGACACACAAACTGTATCTGTCCCTGCACCAGTTATGGATGCTTAATATTTATTTTATCATATTTCTTGCCAATTTGAGTTTTTCCCTGTCTCTGAAAAATTCCCACAGTAATAAAATACAAGGAAACCTTATTAACAGTTGATGAGTTTGACAAAGTTGTATTTCCTTCCAGTGTATATGGAGGCAACTGTTCTGTCTGTTAAGTGTACATGCAGAAGAGGCCCGGTGGACCGACGCTTCAACACAGAAGGAGACGACAGCAGTGCCTCGCCTGCTCTTTATTAACAGCACTACAATGATACAAGTTCCCCTCCCTTTTTCAGCAGTGGAAACAAGCGATCACACCATATCCTCTTACATCTCTGATGGCTTTTTCAGCCATGTTGTGTGCTGCTGTAATGGAACATCCACTCGCAAAAATACACACGGTGAGCTGTTTAAAGATATCAGCCATTCTCTCCTTTCCTTCCTCTCTCTCTTTTTTTATTTTAAGGTTATGATTTTGTTGCACAACTGCTTGAAAAAGTGTCAGTTTTCCACTCTTGACACCAAACAACTTTAATAATATTTTAAGGTATGACACATTTTCACCGAGCTTGGTATTTTTAAACTTGCCAAACCTTTATTTCAGCAACCTCTGTAAAGAAAACAGCTCATACTGAGATATTAATTCTGACACACGCACAAATTTAATTTGTATTAATAACATGTTACATGTGTTTTAATTACCTGCCATAACACACTTAAAAAAAAAAACTATATGTAGGGAAAGAACAACCTCTGCTGCTGGTTCTGCTGTGTAGTCTGAGTGGCTGGAAAGCAGAGTCAAGTTTTTATATGTTAACTGGCTTCCGGCTGGCTCCGCACATTGAGAAGCAGACTTTGCTGGCATCGTTTGAAAGCGGTGTCAGAATGTCTGCGAGTGTGTAAGATGAAAATCTTTCTAGGCAATCCTTTCTCTCCCAAAGAGTTGGAAAAGTATTCACGAGCTGTTTGGAAAAAATGATGGACTTTTCATGCTTGTTGGGGCAGTAAAAATGTTCCTGATAACTTCAGTCATTTGTAAGAATGCTGACACACAAATATGTGAATTCATCCTTGTGTCTGCAGGTTTAAAATGTATTATTATTAATTTTTTTTATTTTATTTTGCCTCGTAAACTCATCGTGATTGTAACGCACATCATATTTATTTAGGTATGATTACCTTTCCTTTGTTAGATTTCTTCTTCTGTATTTCACTTCTAGACGTGAGCTCACAAGTAGCGATTACGCTAACATGTGTGGAACTCTTAATTATGTATGTGGCACGTCTGATTATTGTCTCTGCAATGGTTTTAAAGTGCATTGTGTTTGACAATGAAATACACTAGATGGAACAGGAACTGTCAGCTGGGAGAGGCTCCAGCCCCTTTGCAACCCTGAATTGGATAAGCTGTTAAGAAAATTGATGGATGGATAACAAATTCTTATCATATTACAGAGATTTCAAAGCAGGAAAATTATGTGCTTCACAAATATTTACTTCTTCACACTGTTGGCATGTGTGGATTTTGCCAAATAGTTCCCGTATTCGAAAAGGCCCTTGATGAAGCCTGCCTTTTATAGTGTATCTTGATATTTTTGCAATAACAAGGTATCAAAGGATAAAGTGAATAAAAAATACTGTAATAATATGAAAGGACAAAAGGTTTTTTAATAAGAGTTTTGTGGACTTGGAAAAGGCAGGTCTCTCAGGGTGTGTTGTCATGTGCCATTGGGTCCCTGTACAACCACAGCAACAGCTTTGTCTGCATTGCTGGCAACAAGTCTGACCCATACCTGCTTTGTGTGTATGACAGGAATACCCTCTGTTGCCAATTCTGTTCATAATTTGGACAAAATTCAAGTCAAGCAATGGAAGGTTTCCACTTTGGTAGCCTCAAAATCTAATATCTGCCTTTTACAGATGATGTGGTTGTATTGGCTTCATCGGGTGGTGGCCTTCAGCGCTACTGGGTTTCGCAGCCAAGTGACAATTGCAAAGAATGAGTATTAGCACCTTCAAGTCCGGTGGCACAGTTCTCCGCAGTAAAAGGGTGGAGTGCCGACTTTGAGTCAGGGACGAGCTGCTGCCCCAAGTGGAGGAGGTATCTTGTTCACAAGTGAGGGTATAGGGGAGTGGGAGATTAGATTGACAGATGTTGACACTCTACTGCGGTAAGGAGAGAGCTGAGAATAAACGCATCTAAGGTCACAAGCTTTGGGTAATGACCAAAAGAATGAGATTTTCAATACAACCCTTTCTCCAAGAAACAAAAGTGACTGGACTCAGCTTTAGAGACTGGGTGAGAAGATCATTAATTTTGGAGGGACTGCCGCTACTCCTCCACCAAGGAGTAAACTGAAGTCGTTGGGGCATTTAATTAGGATGATTCCTGAGCACATCCTGCTAGGTGAGATGTTATAGGCATGTCCTACTGGGATAAGGCTGAAGCATATCCCAGCTGTCCTAGCATCATAGAGCAAGAGGTAGGGTACACCTGTCTGTCATGAAGCCAACACAATGAAGTTCACAAATCACAACTATGGTCAGTTTAGAATCCTCATCTAACCTAACATGCATTCATAGAAGCGCAGGTAGAACATGCAAACTCCAGAAAGAAAGGTCCCAGATGGTGGAGTCTAACCCAGAACTAATAAGCACTAACCACTGCACCATGGCCCCATCCTATTTTCATATCATAAACTCATATCACATCATAAAATAGATTTGTGAAAATATGCAATATTATGTGTGCAATACTAGGAAGGCTATTTGGTCTCTCACCAGCGAGCACTTATATTACATATTACCACTCTCTCTGTACAGGGATCTGTATATAATAAATATTATTAATATCATTCTTTGCTTTATTTCTATTTTCTTTTCTTAATGCTTTATTTATACCTTTTAAAAAATGTAACTTGACCTGGAGAGCTTTGCTCAAGAATTCCAGTGTGCATGGACTGTTGGTCCTGGGCGCAAATGGCAAATAAAAATCTTGGGCTTAGTTTCTATGTTGCAAAGTTGAACTCCTCTGATTGCAAAAAGAAGTTTGACTGTATAAAGTTCTATAGGTGAACAACCTTTTAGATGCCCCGATCTATAACTTGATTTAACACTTTTATAAATCACTAGGTTCACACCTTACTAAGTGGATCATGTTCATTTTGAAATTATGCTCCCTTGACAGTGAACAAAAGACCAATAAAGTCAGATATGGTCGGCTTCACTTAGCTTCATGATGGCCAAATTGTCTTTTAACTACAGTCTATATTCTTCTATGTGTTTATAAAATTATATATATGTAGGCAGCAGTTCTCCTGTTTAGTTCCAACTATAAAAAAAATCATATTTGCAAGTGAGATGGATAATATGCTGTGTAAATGTTGATTCTGCAAAGTAAGCAGTAAAAAAAAATGGAAACACAATTTGGTAAAGAAAAATAAAACAGCACCTCATGTTCTCTTTCCACTGAATGTAACTGGAGCAAACTAGTTTCAAACCCGTCGGAAGTTTGAGACAGGAAAATCCTGGAAACATCCAGTTTATTCCACAAGCGCATACTGCATCTCTATGTTGTCTCTTTTTTCCTGCACAATATCAATTCCCTTCAACAAGAGAAATCTTTGACTGCTTACTGAAGCAGAAACATACATTTCCATTTGGGCACATTACTGTTGCTCTTGCACATGTGCTCCAA
This sequence comes from Hemichromis elongatus, assembly GCA_015108515.1. Classification (NCBI taxonomy): domain Eukaryota; kingdom Metazoa; phylum Chordata; class Actinopteri; order Cichliformes; family Cichlidae; genus Hemichromis; species Hemichromis elongatus. The sequence continues at coordinate 14,066 of VUQR01000218.1, read as the reverse complement.
CCAACATCCAGAGTTCTGCCACGTGTGATTTCGGGTTAAATCGCTTTCTCATTCCTGCACATTCAAATCCCAAATCTGCCAGATCAATAAGCAAGAGTAAAAGATGAAAGAGGATATGTAATTGTATAACTATGCACCTTTTTAGCCCTCTTCAGTGGCGTTACATCAAATAAATTTCCTCCGACTGATCTTTTTGGCACTCTTTTCAGGACCCCAGAGAGAAACAGAACAGGTGTCTCCAGAAAACTTCACTGACAGTCGGATGTGTAGATGTGTCAGATGGGGCCCACAGTTACTTTGCTCCATGCCATGAAGCCAAGCCCCTTGAGAAACCGACTCTGCATGCACCAGGATCTCATTACTTTCTTACTGTGCAGATACACTATGTCAAATAGGGCTTAGGTTGTCACTCTATCCAAACTGTATTTTTCCCCTCCATATATTCAAGAGCCTAATACATTCATTTAGAAAACCTGATTCCATTATCTTTTTTTCATGAGATTCCAACATGTAGACATCCCAGCTGCTCATCAAATTTAGTCCCTTATTTACTAAATCTCCGCAGCTTTTTCCAAGTCAAAGTTTTTCCTGATTGTCCTGCCGGGGCAACTCTTTTGACCGAGACTCGTGTTGCGTCTGTTTACCGTGCGCTTCACTGTTTTCCTTCCACTTTCAAAGCAGTTTGTACCATCACGTGCATATCAAGTTACCAAGCCACGCATTGCACTATCATAAATAAATTCACTGCATTGAAAGGAAGAGGCGGTTTCTCATAGCAAGACCCAATACCGCTGGATGAATGAGAAACATATGCTGATACAACTATTACCTTAAAGAGTTATGCAAAGTGGTTGAATGAGCATCAATTTGTCGAAGCCAGTCACAGCCTGTTGACGCAAAACGGTTCATAAATCACGCGATCACAGCGATTCCACCTAATCCTCGCTGCATTCTTCACACAGCACGCTCATCCAACTCGTCCTACGCTGCAGAGCCAAAAGTAAAGATCGTCCTGGCTACAAACTTTCGGCTTTGGCCGGCTGCATCAACCTGATTCGCTCTTGACTGAAATATTTCAGCTGCGTCTGATTTTAAGAGAGTAATCAATTAGTTTCCCCAAATAAACATAAAAGCGGGAAATAAAGTTGCAGGCTATTTTAAAATTATTCCGCATTCCTAATAGGGTGATAACAGAGATTTTCAAGAATAAAGTTGATGTTTTGGTGGTCAGTTGGCCAGCTTTCTCACATGTCAAGGAAGCATGTAGTCCAGCTTCATTACATCTGCTCTTTGGTTTAATCTTGTAGGGAAGCTTTTTTTTTTCCCCCCTAAAAAATTATTTTTATAGCCTCTCTTCTTGATTTTAACCGTGGGCAATAAATAAGAGAAGGGAGATGTCATGCAAAAAACGTCAAGAGCTGCACTCAAACTAACAGCATTGCTCTTATATGGTCTCCAGTTGCCTTATGTACCAAGAAGGGGCCGAAGGAGGGCAACTTTAAACAGCAACATATAAATTAGTTAATGAAAGCTGACATCTGTTGGAATGGGCAAACTTGTTGTGGTTCAGTACCCCCACATCATCAAAACCAGTAACTGCATATCAGTTCACTTTTCTACTGAGAAATGGGAACACACACACTCTCTAACACAAACACACTTCCTGGCTGCCTGGATGAGATGCACTCTGATAGAAAACCGTTTGTTTTTTTTTGGAAAAGCAGCAAATTTCAAGGCACATTTTTTCACCCCGTCGCAGAGTGATTCTCATGTACTCGCCTCTTGCAAGCTGGTTTGGCTTTACCTTGCAGTGTTTCTGCTAAGACGACTGAGCCGTTATTTCAGTTTATTTTGATTTCGTGCTTTCAGATTTATTTTTTCTTTTTATATTTGACTGAGGCATCCAAAATGTCTGTCACTGTGAAATATCCAGCTGAAGTGTGCTGTTATTAAGTCCCCACATACTCAGAAATATGTTTTGTTTATTTTTACTTCACTGCCATGTTTCACCTTCACTGCACATAATGATTTTTGCTCAGATTCTATCTGCAGAGCTTAAACCGGAGTTTAACACACATATGGAAGAAGGATTCTTATGGAAACAAAAAATGACTGGAAATTAGTCCAATATGCTGCTTAAGTGGAAACCTGAGAAAAGCATTTCAACAAAGTGGGAAAAATCTCTCAAAATTGTTGCCTGCGTGTATTTTACATATGTAGTAGTGCGGACTAAGATTCTGAGATGGTTTGCCTCATAATTTCTGTGGTTACAAAGTAACCTGTGTATCCTAGACTTCCCTGCAGCCCCTTTACTCCGCTTGTGTTTAGCATTTGACTATAAGGGACTACCTGAGCCACTTTAATATTTGTTTGGACCTCTTAAGATTATCCACTTCTCTAGGTTATTTGGCTGTAAAAGCCATGTGGATCTGACACATTATAGGACCTTAACATCAGAGGCAGAACCACCTCATCAACCCACCAGGTTGGACTGTCATAAAACCCTATCAGCCGCCTTACAAAGGCTTTGCTTTACAAAAGAAAAAACAGGAAAACAAATGTTTTGGGGGGTTTTTTGGGCTTGATGAGTCCATAAGGATTGCATATCACACTTTTGCAGATTAAATAGAAAGCAGATTTGGTAGGGAATGACAGGACAATCTATCCCGAGACATTTTTCTTTTCTTATGGAGTTGTGTTTAGTGAATCTTTGTTACCCTCTGGTGTCAGCAAGAGGTAACTGTATGGCATATTCTTTTGCTGTTTCCACATTCCAGCTTACACAGATATTGTGATTTCTGATCAACTGACTAGCTTAAATTTACGAAGGAGCATTAGGACCACATTAAAAAAGAAAACCATTATTGCTCAGTTTGATAATAAATTGGAAATTTTGAGAGAAAACTCAAAATACTATGCTGAGAATAAAGTTGAGATAACACTGAGGGAAAAAAAGTCAAAATGTGGAGATTAAATTTTTAGTTTTAACTACAACTTTTTTTGTCAAAAAGAAGAAAAAAACCCCACAGAAACTTGAAAGAGTTGGCCAGATTTGTGCAAAATGAAACAGCTGCCAATCAACAGATAAAAGGATACTGGTGGTTACACCCTTATAAAGAGGATGTGTGTTGTATCACAAGGTACAATAGGATAGTTGATCAAGCTGTTTCACTAACTCATCTAAACAAAGCATTGTGTGGAGGGAAAAGTCGTTAGAGGCATTTGTTTGACCTTTAACGACTACTTTAATTGCTACACTTTTACTTTATTCTCAAGACAGTTCTTTGAGTTTAATCTCAAAGTTTCTGTGCTGTGCAGAGCAGCTAGTGAACTGTAGCTGAACTGAAAAGAGAGTCCTGAGTGTGGAGAACTAGTAAGAGCAAATAAAGAGTAAAATCTAAAGTATATCAGGTGAATCAAATAGGTAGACAGAGGAGCAGAGCTGAGACAGAGCAACAGCAGAGTGGACTGGTGGAGCTGAGGCGGTTGTGGAGGAGATGTTAAACTTTCTTCTGCTGCTCATCAATTCAAGTCTATATAGGGGCTGGAGCTGCCCTTATATTCAAATGCAAATGTATATCAGACTGATAGCAGATTTACTCCGTGCCATGGGAAAATGTATGGCAGGTTTTAGTATACCTGACAGTCTCATTTTGCAACAAAAAAATAAAGTAAAATAACTCTATCTTGCTGGATAAATCAGACACTGACAAAGTCTAACTTTGCGGATATAACTTGCAGTTTAAAAAAAGGTGATAAATTACAATATATTTCAGTAACTGTTAAAAGTTGGATGCACACCGAGAACCTTCTTGCTGTGAGACAACAGCGCTAATCACTGCAGCACCGCGCTGTGGATGTTCTACTTTTGCAATAATTTATTTATACAAAATGTAAAATGTAATTAAAGTCATTGAAATGTATTTATTATGTTGCATCAGTGTTAAGGTTAATTTTAAAATGTAGACAGAAGTTGCTCTATTTGTTCATAAAAACATAATATATATATTTTACCTTTATGACCTGTAATTAAACGATATAAATAATTTGTAAAACTAATAAAAGTCCTTAAATTTCACAGTGAATAAGTCCAGATATGTATTTACTACATTTATTTTGAGGCCGATTGTTCCTCTAGTAAACTCACTTCTTCTACGTACATACACTGCATTACCAGCAGGGGGAGCTGGCCGCATGCACTCTATTAGCTAGTGGCAACGAAAGTGTTTCCAGCCAATTACATTAAGGGGCGCCCACTCGTGTCCTGCTAAATGCTACATTCAGAGACATGAGGAGGCCTCGCGAAAGTTACTACTCATACCCACTCAAATCGAAACAAAGAAGCGGCTTACAACGTTTCTTGGGCTTCAGGAGAATTTATCACGTGTATGACGAAAACGTTGCGCCGCCCATGTCGCCCACGCGCTCCCACTTTTCCTCTGACCAAATTTGGCATCAGGAGAAGGAAGAGAAAAGAAGAGGGCTCACTCAGCCCCAGTTTGTGAGACCAACAACAAAAAGAGTTTAACCGCAGCAGGAAATGTTGGAAATGTTGCGATAAAGTACAACTTCCTGTTAAAAGTATTTTGTTTTTTAAGAGTTTTATCAGACAGAATGACTCTATGAGAAGAAGAAGTCTATCATCACTAAGTTATATTTGTTGTTCTATTAGTCATATCTTCCACTTAATGGTGTGTGTGTGGGGGGGGGGGCACTTTTTCTCCTTCCTTTGTTTTGATTGGTCCAATAAAGAATAGACAATCTTCGCGCGAGGCTGACTGGAGAGTTTCTAGAGGGTGGCGGAGGTTCACACGTCTTCATCCCGCGGTCCAGGTCTGGTTGACTAATGGGTGTGGTTCCTCACCGGTAGGGAAGTTTCATCAGTTGGTCAGGTGGTGTATAGCTGTAGGCCTGCGCACTAACAACTGAAGGACGAGGGACATCGCGAACTTGAGGTGGCATGGACGCGTAGAGTGATACTGGTGTTTTGTTCTCTTTTAAATTTGTTCATTTGCACTTTTTGGAAAGGTTGAAAGGTGTCTGAGGCAAGGTAAGTGTCACGTGTTTGAAGGTGTTTACATGTGATTTGTGTTTAGGCAGTTTGGTGGTTTTCCACTCTTAAAGCGTTTCTCAGTGCTCTGAAACGGCCGCTAACCTGACAATTCGCTAAAAGAAAACTCTGTAAACACAGAGAAGGGCGATGTATAGTTATGGGATTGGCTATGAATCGTTGATGATACGGTTTTCCCTGTTTCTGAAAGGATCATGTGTTAGGAGCAAACATTTGCCCTCTGATTGGCTGTTTGCCTCTGGAGCTCATCTCAAAGGCACTATTCAACGGAGTGGGAAAAAAAATAAAAACGTTCAAAGAAATCCTTTATGTCAGACGCAATTCATATTTAAAAAAAAAAACTCTGAAAATGGTTGTAATTACAACCTGACTCTGTGTGAAACAACTTAAGAATAGTATATAACATATTTTGCGCCTTTGTATTTTTATATCCTGGTTGCTTGTGCCTCAAAGGTGGAGAATGGATATGTTATTCTTTATTAATCTTTTTCAAACATTTATGAAAACGATTAAATAGAAACAGGTGGGATATAAGCTAATACACGAAATCACGTGACTGTGCATGGAAAGACAGCATATGCTTGTTGAAGGACATCTAAAGCTCTCGTTTTGGGGATGTGGCTGCCTTTTGTTCCATTTTCTTTTGGGATGATCTCACACTGCTTCAGCGTTGAGGTGTCAGGCTCTGGGGAGACCAGTCCTCTGATTGAAGCTGTTATCATTTTGATCTACAACGAAGGACCGTCAAGGAAGTGTCCGATACCACTGTTCTGTCTTCATAAATCAAGTCATCCTAACACCACTGGCGGAAATGCAGCCCCACATCATAACAGAGCCTCGACCATGTTTGCAGATAGCTGTAGATACTCACGGTTGTATGTCTGTTTATTTGTTTATTTATAAGGAACCCCATTAGCTTCCACAGCAGTGGTTGCTAGTCTTCCTGGGGCCTGGGTATGTCTGTCTACTGACCACAGAAGCCTCATGAGGAAAGATCTAAGTGAGAGGGTGGCTGTCATTCTTAAGGAAACATGGAAAAAAGGTTCTGTACTAGAAATATGCCAACTGGTCTGACATTTAAAATTTTTGGTTCAAATGGTTGTCTGTTGAGGAAGGCCCAGATCCATCTCTCAGGTCCTGTGTCTGGTCATTTTTCTTGTTTGTTTTTTAAATACCCTCAAGGACATTTTCAAATACTGTCTGTTTGCTAAATAGTTCTTTAGTCTCGTCATTACACTTGTCCAGTTTCCTCATTTGTTTGTTGTGGGTTTTTTTCTCCTTGCAAAGATGCTATTTTTATCCTTGTCAAACTGTGTTATCTTTGACATGTTTCATAGTTTCAACAAAAGAAATGGGAACAAATTATGTGTGTTTGCAACAGGCTGCTAGAAGCAGACCAACACTTGTTTTAGGGTTGGATCCTTTTTTCAGTGGTTTGATGAGCAAAAAACAAAAAAAAAAAAACATTTCTTTGAAAGTGGTCATGTACAAGGACTGAAAAAAGCAGCCAATAATCAAAGAAAAACTGAACTGTTGCTCAAATAAAAACGAAAAGGTCTGGCTCCTTGCAAGCTAAATACAAAAAAAAAAAAAAAAAAAAAAGAGGTTTCCAGACTTTAGGACAGTACAGTACTGTACATAGTTTCTCTATCTTTGAGGCACAAGCAATCAGAAGCCAACCAAGAAGAAGAGATGATTTTATCTTATTGTTGTTACCTGGTGTAATTAAATGTCTTCTTATGAACTTTTCCAGAACATGGGGCTCCTGCAGCTGCTAAAATCTCAGTTCTTGTGCCACCTGATCATTTGCTATGTCTTCCTGGTCAGCGGCCTTATTATCAACCTGTTGCAGCTTTGTACTTTACCTGTGTGGCTGGTCAGTAAGCAGCTGGCCCGCAGAATCAACATCAGACTGGCCTACTGCATCTCCAGCCGTATGTATTAACCTTAGCTGTACTCTTACAACCTGGCTGTTGTTACTGTGTATGTTCTGCTTCTGGGAAGAAGAAACTTTTACTTTCAGTGGTTTCAGTGGTGCTGTTGGTGTGATGTTGTGATAAGCCTCTGTTGCATGAGCTTACAGAACTCTGTGTACTGCATAGCATCATTTCACAAAAGTAATCCAAGTGCCCTTACTCACATGTACCTGTATCTTTGTCCTTAGAGATGG
>VUQR01000217.1:0-24529 GCA_015108515.1 Hemichromis elongatus | reverse complement strand
CAAACCTTCTCTCTCAGCCTGATGTGGGCCTGGTCATTAAGATTATGCAATCTACTCAGGCGTATCGAGTCTGCTTTTCGATGCTGAAATCGCCAAAATGAAACAGAGTTCAAAGCAGGACAGAAAAAGACTTTGTGGCATAATGAGAACGAGAGCTTCCTGCTAACACCTGTGACAAATCCTGGTCTACTGAGGAGAACAGGAAGCCTTCAGAAAGGAAGACAGCTGGGAGAAGGAATACCAGAAAAACAAAGACAGAGATAAAAAAAGAAGAACAGTGGGTCTAAAAGAGCAGAAAGAGGACATTTGAAATCCTGCATCTTTTAGTAGTTTGATAGTATTTGTTCTGCCTGCACAAAGGCAGGGCTTTGCAAATAAGACAGAAGTAAAGATCAATAGTACTTTTAGATCACATTACTGTTATACGTAAAGTAAATAGCTTGGTTGTTAGCATATAAACACAAGCACTGCATTGATCGTCGCTTTTGAAGGACGCAGGAAAGTAAACAGGCGTAATTCCTAAAACCCCGAACCGCTCCTTTCAGCAGCGTGATCTGTGTCATATCTGCACAGGAAGGACAGAGAGAAATTAGGGAGGAAAATCTCGGTTATTAAAGCTGCATGAAAGCCTGAACTCTGTCTGACTTCAGAGCAACGATATGCACTTCAGCCAAATGAGGCCGGGACCAGGAGGGCCTGCACGGGTGAAAGCTTGTTATTATCTTTAGATTGGTGGAGAGGGAGGGCAGAGTTTGACTGTAGCAGCCATTAATCCACCCAGGCTGCTCAGAGCGCCGTCACACGTCGGCGCAATCCCGACTGAGCAGATCACACGTGTGCGGATGTGTTTACAAATTGAAGCGGAGAACGCAGACGGCGCGGCATTCACCGAGGGAGCACGCACTTGTGTGACATGGCTGCAGAAATGAAAAATAATGACAGTCCCAGCTGAAGCTGACAGGTAGGAAAAGCAGCGCGATGAGGGCTGTGATGGATAGGGGTGAGGGTGGAGGGAAGGAGCTCGAGGGAAAAGAGACAGGTAGCACTACAGTACCCATGAGAGACAAGGAGGGATGTGGAGGGGGGGTGAGGACAAGAGGAGTGAGTGACAGGGTGACACTGCCAGCTCCTCTGCGACGCGCTCTTGAGGGGAGCCCCGGAGCGTGTTCTGTTAAGTAAACAGCTGCAGCGACGAGAGCTCCTCAAATATTAATAGGGAGCGATCCCCTCCGCTAGCCTTGTTCAAACTGACATTCCCTGAATTGGGACTACAGCGCTGCAGTAGGGAGCAAACATCCCGGCCCCCTGTAACGCACCAGAGGCCACCAGGGTCGCCCGCAGCTCCCATCAGACCTGACAGAGCAGGGATGAACCCCTGGACACCCAGGCTGCAACACAGGCCCCTGGTGGCTCATTATGATTGCCGCCATCAAAGGCAAACATCTCAGGCTGCTAATGAAAACGCACTAAAACACAGCTTGCACCCACCCTCGCCAGCCTCCATCTGTGTCCATCAGGCAGTGATGAATTATAAATGAAAGGGTGCTCGATCTGAGAGGATCGATACTAACGAGGTTCAAGTTATCCGTGACACAGTTCTCCATCTTTGTTTGTTCCTCCACTCTTCCCGCCACTTCTCAGTCTCGCTGGCTCTTAGGAGGAGAGAGACGATCTCTCGGTGAATGCTAAAAAGTCCGCCTAACAAGGCAGAAATAACTACTTTTAGAGGCTTCATTATTAAGTTGCTAAAAAGCACACATAGCTGATGAGGGAGCTGGTAAATGAACAAGACTCCGCTCCATTCTACCTCCTTTGATCGACCCACCACTCCCAGGCACCCACCCCATCACCTCTTCACTGACAGGCAGACCAGGGGAATTGGCTGAGGAGGAGTAATGGAGCTTGTCGGAGAGCTCCCTGCTTCACACCACTTAGCCTCTAGTCCAGTCATGGGAGGAGGGGGTAGGGTGGGTCCACTGATGAAGCTCCACCGGGACTCACAGCAGACTCTTCACCACCCAAACATTTCTCTTCACATCAGTCACGCCATACAGACAGGGAAGTGTACAGCAGCTCCCCTCCACCACCACCACCTCTCTTTCTTTCCTTTGTTAAGCTGTTCTGTCCTGGCACATCCTTGTCCTACAGTGCCCTCTTCACACACTCCTGCTGGGTGAACACAGAGTTCCAATTCATCAATAATTTCTAGGGTCAATCACTACTGTATGGAAGACTACACACTAGACATTCTCTTAAGAGTTTTAAAGTAGAACAAAAAAAACTGCTTTATTGGCTTAGCAAGTAATATCACCCGCTGGTTTGTAAAGTTTGCTTTGATTCGATTTAAGTTGAGCTTTTTCTAAAGCCAAAAGTACAGTTAATTAGTACAATTAACCACCAAGGCAAGTCATGATGTCCAGTCCACGGACTTACAGACAGCTGCTTGTTATCCAGCTAAAGTCACAGGACGTTTTTAGGGCGACCATTTACCAACCAAACAGGAACACATTTTTTCTTAGCAACCAGCGGTTGTTTAACGCTCAACATGGTGAAAAACTCTTGAACTATCCCAAGTAATGACCTGAAAAAACTCTAAATGGATTAAAGGGTGGGATGCTCATTTATCCCCTAATGCTAGCTAGCTGGGTTAGCAAGCTGCATTCATTAATTGCGTGGTTGCAACACACAGAAAGAGAAGCATAAACTTGTGTGATGGTCTATACCTCACAATAAGCCATGATGTTAGTCATGTTAGCAAGGCAGTACAGTTTAAAGTTATATTCTGAATACTGATTTGTAAGTAATGAAATCTGAAATAAAGGGGTAGGAAGAGAAAAAGTGTGAACTTCATCCTACTCCTTTTCGAGCACACACATGTAGACATAGAGATATTCACGAAGACTTGATGTTTTTAAAAGTTCTTTTCTCTTGTTATTTCAGTTATATTTGCATGATTGAAAAATAAATTCTATCTATCTACAATTTAATGACTCAAAATAGTGGGAGAGGCCTAGCAGGCGAGCTACTCCAGCTACCTTTGTTGGGACAGCTGTCAATCAGTGGGTAAGATATACAAAAATTCACAGCACTCAGAGCTGCTATAAAGGGGGAAATTCAGCCGCAAAGAACAAAACAGGGGTTTTTTTGTGCCAGGCTTTAAACATGCTTTCAATGCTGTAGTGGTGGACTTTTAAACATTGAACATGTGTACTGGGCCCCTTGAGGAGCTGCGTTTTTTGCTAGTTCCATGTTGGTCTTAACATGGGAGTCTACGCTTATGTTAGCTTTATGCTAACATAAGCATTTTAACTCAAAGCATTTCTCCCTGAGCTGCAGCCTCATATTGTTTTCTGTCATTTGCATAACTGCATGCGTAGTTTGAATTAACAAAACCAGGAAATCCTAGTTTCACCTCGGCTCCATATATAGATAAAATCATTTTAGACAACTAATCTGGGCTAAGTTTTAATGTATACATGTCATGAATTTCATATTACTTCATCTTTGCAACTTAGAAATCCAGTTAGTCTCACTGCAATGACGGCCACAAGTCACTTGAACTGTTCTCAGATAGTGATAGAGATAGAACCTCAGATAGAACCCATGATAGTGTGGGTCGAGAAACAGTGAGAAAGTCATCTTCCTCAAGAGGAAGTTGATTTTGAATAAATGTTGTTATATTGTTGGAAATAGGCAATGAAATCCCAAAGATGGGAGATAAACCCCTCTGCCCTGCTCCACTCTGACCTGACATGCTTGTTATGTTCGCATGGCTGAGCACACATTGCGTAAGTTTTTCAATATTTCATAGGCCCAAATGAAAAATGCATCTCTTTGAACTATAAGTGCACGATTGGAGGGCAACCTGGTGGGGTCGGGAGGTGAAGTATGAACTGCGGAAAAATAGATGAGCAGAGATAAATGGCTCGCTCCCGGCTGCCGTGACAGTCCTACAATCTTCCTATTCATGCAAACACTTTGCTGATACCATGAAAAGGTAACTGGAATTATGCTTAAACATGTCAGACATGTGCAAACCGACTGCGGAGTGCATTTCAGCAAAGCAGAGAAGGCTTTTCACAAACAACGCAACCTTGAAGATTCATTGTGGAGCAGGGGTCCCATGCCACAACCTGCCAAACATGGTGCACAAAGAAAAAGATTGACAAGCAAACACCTTCAGGTCTTTCTTGGGTTGCCCCCACAGAGCTGCGCTCAAATAACTTCAGACTGAGGGAGTGAGAGCTTTGAGCAAAAGGGAACTTTTGGAGCCACAACACATCAGCTATAAAGAATCATTCAGCCTCGAGATCGAGACCAAACGTGCCCGCCCTGGTGCGAGGATGCAGACAAAGTGACATCTAAAAATAGACTCCATTTGGGTTAATGTGAAGACAAATGTGTGCCTTCTAAAGTGTGCCTTGTTAATAGATGTGGCTGTTCAGATGTGAGCTTACATTTGCATTGATTTCGCTGGCAGAGCAGGCTTTGATTAAAAAGAACTGTAGGCATTTCTGAAAAGCAGATCCGTATCATCCATTAAGCGGAGGAAAAAAGTCTCACATGATGTATGGAGACACTGGGTGATTCATTTAAAGGAGCTTATTAGCTCAGTAGGCAATGTGTACATATCAATATGCTGCTTTTCATCCTTTTCTCTTTACTTTGCTACTCCACTTACTCCGCTCCCAACTCTTCCTTTTCTCCATTCCTGTTTTTAATCCGAGCTCCTCTCCTTTCCCTTCCCAGCTGATGCACTAGTCATCAGACTTGGAAAGAAACAAAGGCTCCTTCCCTCAGTTGGAGCTGGGAGGAGCTGTCAGTCCCTTCAGCACTTTTTGATGATAGCATTTCAAATGACACTTTGATCCTCACTCCACACTGTTTGTTTTTTCCTCTATGATGAAATTCAGCTCGAGAGGCGTGCAACAGGGCACATCATTAAAACGTGGCTCAAACATTGAGAGCCAGGCTCGTCCCTAGAAACCACCGATGACAATTTTTTTCTTTCCACGTCGGGCTTACAGAACACGACAGGGTAGGCGGTTTCGCAACCATAGAGCTGAGCGGGAATCACGCGTTCACCCCACAGATAACGCTTCGCAGAGGTGACGCCAAAGCTGAGTCAAAACTCTGTAGAATAAATGAATCTAATGAGGCAGATCTGCCAGAACTAAGTGTTGTCTCTGATCTGGTGGGAGCTGAAGCCCAAACGCCTGCCTACTAGCTAAAGTTGGAGGATGAGTGCATTTGCAGACGCAACTACAAGTAAAAGCTTCGCTTCAGAACCGTGAAAGGCTCATTTATGTTGAGTAAGATGTTGCTTTTCATAAGAAAATATTCAAGGACACAAGCTAGATCTAAACAAGCAAAAAATGGACCTGCAAATTTTAAAGGCAACTTCCTCTTCTTTTTTTTTTTAATCCTTTTTATTTCTAAAGATTTAATTCTAAAAAGCTCAGAAGCAAAGCTAACCAATCTTTCACAGGTTTTTTTCAAATTTAATATGAACATACTATACCGGCTCCTAATCTCAATGGAGGAACGAGCCTTTGTTTAAAAAATAATGGTGGGAGTGAATAAGATGAACAGCCAAAAGAGTTCGTCTGAGGGAGTTGGCTCATTTCTTCCTGGGGTGATAATTCTCCTATTGAAGATTTCCAGAGTCACAGTTGAAATAATATGCAAATAAGTACCCCATGGGGTGCTGACTGGCTGACACATTATCAGCAGAGAGACAGACGTTGCATTTTGGGGGGGGGATTGAGCATGGTCAAATCAAAAGACAGAGGCCCGATTAAAAAGGTGTACTGCGACACGCACAAGACTACAGGAGCACTTTAAGCAGGATGCCAACCCTGTTGGGAATAGGAGGCTGAGGCTTCCTGCGGAGACAGGAGCGCCGAGCAGCCAACACAAAAACCTGCAGAGATGAGAGGAACACTTGTAAAGCCAAACAATGGAAAAATAAAAGCATGTTAAAAAAAAAAAGAAAAAAAAATGTATCTGGGTGAATAAAAATGATATGAAATCGTTTCTACAGACTCTCCACCAATAAAAAAAAGCCATTCATTAGTTAGTATGATGTGATTTGTCCTGGTTAGAGTTTTCACACCTTTGGATCGGAAACAATTCAGAGCTCTGTGACATAAAGAAAACATTTACCAGAGGAGCACGCCTCAATAAAACAGCTTTTTCCTCTGGTTAAAAGCAAAGTGTTTGTAATTCATAGACGTCTTTCAGTACCATTTTATAAACACTATACGTACTCTGTACTTGTTTTTGACAGACCTATTTTACTTCAAGTCAAACAGAACACCTGTCCACTTAAAAAAAAAGGTTTAAAAGTGTCTGTCATACCAATTTATTTATCATTATTTTGAATTCACCAAGAATAGCTTCCTTCTTTTTTTTTTTTTTACATTTTTAACAGTAAATAAACTACCAATCCCACAATGCACTGCAAATCCCTTTTCTAGTTTTATCCTTTTCATCATCATAGCGGTGTATAATGAGACCGTTCTTAGTCTGAACATGTAACACACCGACTATTTGTGGTGTCCCTCAGGAACACAAAAGGTAACCTTCCACGTTCCTGAGGGACGCACCGGGTTGTAGATGGAATCCAGTAGACAGACGCACCCGGCAGTAACACACGTTCCAGCCATGTATTTCAGCCATATCCCTAACCTTAATCCTAACCCTAACCATAACCTTAATCGGGTTAGTGTTAGGTAGTGTTTTCCAAAGCGATTAAAGTAAAATAAATGTATATTATAAACGGTTCTCATTTTTCCTCCTCTTTCCAAACGTAACATAGAGACGTGTTGAGTAGCCAAAAGTGTAACATACCGACAATTTGTCACATAGCATAAAATGTTATTTTTGGGATGAGAACGTGTTGGTATAATAAAAGTTTTAAATATATCTTGTAGTTTTTGTTGTGTGTGTAGCAAAGTACAGCCTGATTATTGATATGGCACAATGATGTGTTCCTGACTGCGATCAGCACAAAGCAGTTGGTGACGTTTTGCTCTCATCTGAGGATTTGCTCATTTTCATAGTCACAGTGAGCTCCACCAATCAAACATGGTATCATACAGACTTTCTACAGGAGCACGTAGCATTATGTCACAATCTTGTAGCACGCAGAAAGTAATAATAATCATAGTCATAAGATTATGGCTCACAATCAAAATCCTCTGGAGAACATATACGCTTTTTGCCTCCAGAATGTCACGGTTCTGCAGTAGACTCAGTCTCAATAAACAAATCCTAATGCCTAATATGGCTAATTTATGTTAGCATTTTATATTTTTTTACTTTTTTAAATCATTGTCATTTTTTTTTATCTTTTAAAGAAATCAAATAATAAAAACAAAGGAATTAACAGCTCACACGCTGCAGAACTCCAGTTTACTTTATTCATTATTTACTCTATTTATTTTTTTTATTTTATATTATTTAATATTTCCATCTTAAGTAGTGTGACACATTTAGAGCACACCTGTTCTTCATCAGAGAATGAAACACAGGCACTACCATCTTAAATCGCCTATGATTGGTCCCATGACCACAACAATGACAATAGTACTTAGATCAAACTGCTGATATAAAGTTGAAATAAATTACATTTCCTCCCGGCACAAGTGTAAAAATTTAATGGCCAGAAAAAAAAAACTCAATAAAAGGTCTTACACAAGACCTTTTATTGAGTTTTATTGAAGAACGTTTCTCTTTGGATAATACAGTGTGTCACTGTTATATAACTTTTTTATATACTAGATAATTTATGTGGCACATTGGGGTTCATAAGGTGAATAAATCTGATATATACCTAGCTAACTGCATTCATTATTCTATTCTTATACATCACTTGAGGCATTATGGGTATTTATTTCTGTTTGTTACTTAGTATTTAAATATATTCATTTTTTGTTTATTTTACTGTTTTAACAGAATGTATTTTCTTTTAATTTTTTTATTTTAGGTAATTATAATAACAACCTTGCCATTAACCTAGCTAACTGTTAGATATGGAGCATTGCCTTAATTGGTTCTTCTTCCATTTCCCACCATTATGGGAGCAAAGTATGCAACACATACACCACAGACCATCCAGAAAAGTATCCAGGAACTCAATGTCACCACACCTGATGTGTGTGTTGTGTGCTGTGTTTGAGTGTGGACACACTCAAAATAGCACAAGGATGGAAGTAAACAGTTTAAGAGCCGTTATCTTAGCTGCTTTGCTAATGATGCTCACATAAAATTGTGTTCAAAGCCAACTACGCAACAAAGCTTTTAGCTGCATTTGCAAGCTGAGGTTGATCTGACGTCATTATAATATAAAGTTTTACACACAAAACTTCCGATGCTCACCGGTGTTCAAAGTGCCCCCCTTGGACACACGGTCAAATTTATCCCTTACTTTTGTGAGCATGTCTGGAGTCACTTTAGCCGTTGCAGTTGTTAGGCTACCTACCAGAAATGACATGAAAGTCACGAATCAGCTCTTTTTTATGTAGTTTTAATTGTTACTGGTTAATGGCTGTGGAATTAAAGCATTTTGACAGCAGATAATTATTTTTTGATAGAGCCTGTATTAATAATATATATTCTCTGTGTATAAAGAAGCCTAGTGTGCGACAGGATACTGCTTCCCTTGTTGCACCGCTGTTTCAATAGAAGACCATTTTCTTCTTTGTAATATAGAGAAAACTAGAGGGTGAACCTAAATGCATAATTATGATAACCATCTGAGATGTGACTAAAGCCATTTGGATTGAAAAGCAAACTTGTGACCGGTGTTGTCACTCAGCAAAGCAAAACCTGGTAAAAGGCATTCAGATCCATGCTACATCGCAAGTGTACCCACCTGGAGGCTATAAAAAAAGGCTTACTGACCTCGCATGGCAACAGTGTGGACCATTTATGCTACGTGAAAGGATACACGGTGAATTCAGCACGGAGCAAAAGATCAAGTTCAGATAGTGGAGGCAGAGAACGAGCGTGTGAGAAACGACCACCAGGCTGTACACCTGCTACTCACATTTAGTCCAGGAAGCCACAAACTTACAGAACTTTTTCATCACTCTGAGAAACAATTTTCAATTCAGTTTGCCTATTTTGTGCCTTCTTTCAAGGAAATGAAAAAAAGGTGACATGTACTCAAAGTCTTACTGAAAGAGAATTCCAAATAGCCGAAGTGTCATTATTATAACAAGAGTTTCTGAGAATTCTGACATCAGTTCATTGAATTCAAAGCCCTGCTGGCATAAAACACATATTGATTTTTTGGCTTTATTTCTTTTACAAGTGGTTCTTACAAGACTGCAAATGTGTTTTTACACCATTACTTAAGGTAATGTGATTCAAAACAAAACCCCGTTAACACATTCATGTATCTTCTTCCAATTTTTCCACTTCAATCTAAAAGAACGTGCCGAGAAGCAAGATTAATACATTTCTGTCTGCAGCTACTTCTAGCTTTCTGCCTTTGTCATGTGGAAAAGGATGACGCACAAAAGAAAAACACACATGTCAGAGTTTAATTTCAGTGGCACCCAAACATCTGTTTGCCACTACTAATTCACATTAGGCTTTCTCCACAAAACAGCTGCAGAAACAATAAAGAGGGCTTCGTCACAGGTACATTTGCTGTACCTGGATGTTTGGGTGCTCCTTTGTGGATCTGTATCTGCCGCTGCTGCTGTTTCTTCCTCTAGCTCGCGCTATGTTCTCTCAGGCTCACAGCAAAGAGACACGCTTTTCCTCTGTGCCTACAGAGCTCCAAGAGAAACCTCAGAAGTCAGACACACAGCACAGCCTTCAGAATTACAGTGCTTTATTAAGTATCAATCTGTACAACAGTTTGCCGGCCCAGCGGAGGCCTCAAAAAGGTCCTGAAAATCTCATTACAGGAAAACTAATAAGTGACGCACAATGATAAAACAGCAGCAATTAGGTTAAAACTAAATTACCAGTTGATAAAAGAAGATGTGGTAATGGCTGGTATATCTCATCGTGTCTGGTAAACGATGCTCGAAGGAGCCCATTGGACGCAGCAAAACTGCCTCTCCCCATCATTAAGTTATTAGATTAGCCCGGGGCAGCAAGTAAACAACTTCAGACATCTCACTGCAGGCATACATCCCACCAGCCCTCACCGCTATTGGATTACTCAGAGAAACTTTTCCAGAAGACAAAATGACTCCACGGAGAGCGCGCGAGCTACAGGATGATTATTGGAAAGCAGATGATGGGAAGAACAGAGGAAAGGCCTGCTCAGGCCAGACGCCCGGAGCACTTAGGATCGAGCGGATGGCTAACGAGCAGGATACAGGGAAGGGATACAGAGGGCAGCGAGGTCTGGTTTTGATTATTGGCCACTGGAAGGAGAGGCGGCTCGAGTCTGCCAGGTTTCTGCATCATCCGCCTCCTGCCACATCTCGTTTGGGTTACTGCCATAGCAAATGTCCATTCAGCACTATCAGAGACAAATGAGGGCAAACTCCTGTCAAGGTCAACAACCACCTCCACTACGGCCACAGGGGGTCTGCCATTGTAATTCCTTATACACTCACAGTAATTAAAACTCATCCAGAAGAAGCGGGGGAAGTCGATGGAATTTTTTGAGACTGCTAATGAGATGCTAATTTGTTGGCCCGCTAGGAATGAGGCATGAGGATCTCAAGGACACAAAAGATTTATTCCCTTTTAAAATAACGGCGTGTGTGTGTGTCTCTCTCTTTTTCTTCACTCAGACATTTGCCAAGTTTGTTGAGCAATACACACGGCAGGACTCCCAGTGTCTTTATGTTTGATAAAAAGATAGGAGCATCCTTTCAAACTCTTTCCAAACTCCTGATAATTTACAGAGCATCGCCCCTGAGAGTTCAGAGTAAAGTGGAGAAAGCTCCCCTGCCTCGCGGCAACGAGTGAAGCCACACACAGATCGCCCTCATGCTGCCTGAAAGTAGTCCAAGTCAGACCTGTTTTCGAACACCCCACTGAGCCAGCCTTCTATGGACTCATTGAGTCATTCCAGGAGCACCAGGCTGGCTGTCCCACTTTTTTCAACAGATATCACACAGACTCTCTGATATCTACCCGCGCGCACGCTTGCACTGCACAACTTTCCTCCCCACACATTCCACTTTATAAGCAATCGGGCCAATCCTGTCCTCTCATGTTTATTAATTAAGCTTGCTCTTGGACTTGAATCTGACTCCCTTCTGGGTGAAGACTATTCCTCGGGAACGCCAAGCTGTGCTGAAACTGAGCGAGACAGCACTGTGGTCTTTTCACTGCAGTCATTTTCTGATATGTCATTTTTTACACGAGCGCCGCATAAGAAAACAGCACGATCCAGCCTGCGGTGCGAATCAGCTACAGCAGCTTTCAGCACTCATGTAAAAAAAAAAATAACCCCAATAAAAGTTAGTTAAAGTTAAATAAACGCGTCTCTCATTAAAAGAGGAGTATAATCTCATTTTTAATCTGCAGGCTCGGGCTGAGCAACATCACAACAGTGGCAGAGCTCTGAAGGACACAACGCTGGGGAAATAACATCAATTAGATCTGCCAATCACCCAAAATGCCAGAAGACAGTTTTAGATGAATTTCTGCTTTGTCGGGCAGTTACACAGACGACAGGGAGGATGGGTGAGTCAGAGGGGATGAGATGAGGTGTGAAGTATAATCACATCACAAACACAAATCTGTGGCTTACTTCGCTAAGCCCCAACATAAAGACATTGTTTTTGGACTTGTTCTTTAGAGCAGACCGTTGACCGCACTTGTGCAACTCAAAATCACACCTGAAAGTTTGTTCTAATTAGTGCTGACAGTCTGCTTAAGAACTTTAGCGCTAAAGCAGCTAACCACAATGATAAATTCACTGCCCCAGGCAGCACTCACAACATCAGTGTTTGGTCACTGTCAGCTGGATGCTATAAAATCAAACCCACACTGTGCTGTTGCAGCAGTTAAGTGTTTTAGTTTTTCAGATATCCTTCCTAATTCCAGCTACTCAAATCTGATGGTTTTCTTCTTTTGTCTATTTTGAATCGTGATTCGCGCACTCCAGGGGCTTTCAAGTGTTAGTCGCACAAATCAAGCAATTAAAAGGTTGCCAGCTTGAGCGGTGAGAAGCCGTGATTATCTTCTCACTATTTTTCAAAATTGTCTAGACTGTATGATTGCACAAGCAGTCAGAAAACAGGGCACTCAAGGGGCTTATGCAACAGTTTGGCATTACATGCCGATGCTGATGAGAGACTTATAGAGACAGGACCTTGACACCTGTTGGGCACCCATGTTTTTGTAACTCTCTAACACAGACGGTCTACTTATGGGTGGTCTGTTTAACTTGTAGTCTCCAACACACACTTTAGATAAAAGGTTGGTGTGGCCTTCAGATGTAGAGATACTTACAACTGTCACTCCCAGCTGGCTGATAGTCGGCTATAAGCCAGTTCCCAGCCACTGGGAGATCCCCCTCCTTCTCCTGGGGCATATCGACTTTTAAGTATAAACATGCCAATTTCACCCAATTGCAGTGTCTTAGAATTAAGTTTTGACAATGTAAATCATTAAAAGTATTACTGGTATACAATTCTTCATTTCAATCGAATCCAGTAAATAGATACAATTAAAAATCTTAAATTCAAAAACATTTTTGCACACTGTGTAAAAATCATGGCCAATTCCTGTTAAGTACCTTAAACCTGCATTCTTGCTAATGGCCAGCAGGGGGCGGTTGCAAAAAACAAACAAAAAAAACAGCCCCATTGTATAAATATGTAAGATTTAATCGTTTGATCGACCTAAGTAAAGACTTGCCTTCTAACTTTATGATCTCATTGATTGTTTTTAGTCTTTTTTAATATTGTGAATATTATTTAATATTTTTATTATAGTCCTATTTTTAATATAAGAAATGATAAAGCAGGGTATGTTTTAGGTCGTGGTTACATTCATCACACCCAGTTTGAAAAGTCCAAGTTTGTAATAGCAACTATACTCAAGTCAAGACTTCAAGTCATGGCTTGTCTATCTTTTATATACAGTCTGTGGTCCCAAAGCTCAGGACGTGTTCATTTATTTATATTTTTATTAAAGGACAGGCTAAATAGTTGCAACAGAGCCACGTGGGACATTTTACGAGAGCTTTCACCGAACATGTTATAACCAGGGAAAAGCGTAGACAAAACTCTATGTTTAAAATCTATGCAATGCCCCTTTAAAGACTCTCAAATTACCCTAATCACTATCATCTCCTCTCGACACTCCAAACTCTACAATAAAAAACATGTTCACCGATGTGCAACATCACATACTAATGCACTCCTCCGAAATATTGAACTCATGATTTATTTACCAACTTAAATTCTCAGCATGTATGAGATCAGACTCTCGTTTCCAAAGATTAGATTTAAAGCTGTGCATCCTGCACAGGTTTACAGATTTTCATTTTGAAACTAAACTGACATCATCGAGACGCTGAACGTGAGGCAATCTCTGCGCACAGGCGAACACGGCCGTATGATTGCTCTAATGCGAATCAAAGTGAAATCCAATCATCTGTCATATTAGAGAGGATGCGGCATTTTATCCATTATGTTGTATTTTCCTGCTATGCTATAAAGAGATCAGCTAAGGCTCATTAGATTGTGAAATGGCATATAAAACATGCACAAAGCAAAATTCCTAACGCTTTACCTATTTCCTGGTATTGATCCTAAAGAAGCCTAAAGTTAAGGCGGCCTGTCATCTTACTACTTAAAAGACAAAGATAGACAGAGCCATTACTTTTCTATTGTTTGCAAAAATTGACTTCAAAAGGGTGAAAACTCTGGTGTAGTCTGAGGCTTGGGAAAGCAAAGCAAAGCAGGCAAGGCAGGTGGAGCTGGAAGGAGAGGAGGATGCAGGGATGGAGAGATTGGAGACAGAGGAGTGAAGAGGGGGAGCCCTTTGATCTTTGGCAGAAGTGGATGCTGAAGAGAAGAGACAGAGAGCAGCAAAGAAGACTGCAAACAAGGCATGTACTCAATTCCCAATAGTCGCACCAACGCGAAAGGAAGATAGAAAAAGAGGAGAAGACAGAAGGAGAGAGAAAAGTTGAGCAGATTGAGCGAGACAGAAAGGAGAAGGCGAGAGAGAATGGCAGGGTCGCAGAGAGAGAGAGAAAAGAGAGAAGAAAAGAGGAGAAGACAGAGAGGATGAAAATGAAGTTGAGGGAAACAGATAAGACCAGGATGTTAAAAGGATTTCAGTCCGTGGGCTGTTTGGGGAGTTCTCTCCAGCCCTATGCTAAAGCAATTAGTATTGAACCCCTTCTAGGAAAGAGCAGCCAAACCACAGCGGCAATCTCTAACATTGTTAGTGTGAAACAACCAAGTCAAGCAAACCCCACGGTCCCCATTAAACCTCAAGTTTTAATTGCCGTGTCAGGATGGTGCCGCATTTCACAGCCCATAAGTGTGCACGCTCAAAAAAGTTGGCCCAGTGAGTCCCTCTTCAACTGGAAACCCCAAGACAGTAAACAGTGCTGCTTTGCTGGACTGAAAAGGCCTGCATGGCACGATAACAAAAGCTCAACATTAAATGTGAAAGGGATACTTGAAAAGGGCTGTCGATGACGTGGCAACAGAGAGAGAAGAGCTGTGTACTTCTTTGTTGTCGTCCAGCTCATGTGAAACCACTTTGTAAAGTTTTTTTCAAAGTGAGACTGTGTCATTTCTGCCACTCGCTCACTGGCAGTGTTGGGATTGTAATTAAATGAAAATGTAATGTAGCACACATCACATTTCTTGACAGTATTGAAGTATGTCACTTAATTATTCCCTGGAAAATTCATCAGTTCATTACTGTCACGTAAAATGACCTGAAAGACACTGTAACCTGATTACCATTTGGGCTACAGTTCCACACGCTGGTAGAAATCGGTATCCTAAGAAGGACATGTGATCTTTCTTTCATAGTTCGTGTATGAACGCAAAGAAAAGCTGAAAACCAGCGCAGAGAGATTTCAAAGTAATCATCACAGATATTCTACTCAAGAAACATGAACAGGTAAAAACAGATCCTACAGCCTGACTGCTCATCACTGCCTTTGTTACCTGTTGAAGACGAGGCTCTGGCTATTGGACTGGGGTCAGGATTCACTCAGCTTTAATATCAATCTGGGGGTTTTGCTAGCTTTGTGTTAGCATGCTGTTTCTGCAGATGCCCGCAAAGAGTGTGTAGCAGCACACTCGTTTTTTGTCTTTTTTTTTCTGTCATGGATGCTGATTGTACTTTTTGCTCCTTCCTGCAGTGCAATAAAAATCAAAAAATGCCGCCACTCCTCAGAAGTGAGAAATCTAAAATCTATCTGCCTGGCGTGCAGAAAACTGAAGTACATAATAATAATTGTAATGTAATTACTACATGTAGTACACTAACACGTTACATTATTGCCTTACTAGAAGATGTAATGTGATTACCTGTCAATCACAAGTCATTAGTCAATGAGTGTGCCATGGATAATCATCCAGTCTGAAGACAAGGTAAGATCAAGGTTTATGAAACAGACTTTTTATTCAATTTGATTCTAAATGAGTGACTGAGCCCACAAACTCATCAGAGGTCAGGAGGTCAAAAAGGTCTTATCGCCTTCTATAAGACCTTCTATAAGTCTTTTATCTCCTCTTTAGAGCACTTTACTCAAAGACAGTGGGCTTACTTGTGGTTCCTAGAGTATTTCAGGCCCCTCAGACAGACAGACACCCTCTCTCTACTTTTAAAATTAGGCATAAAACTTTCCTTTTTGATAAAGTATAACACTGGATCAGGTGACCGTAATCCTCCTGTAGGTATGCTGCAATAGCTCTAGGCTGCTGGGGGATTCCCATGATGCATTGAGTGTTTCTTCTTCAGTCACACAAATCTCTCTGCTTTTAATTATTAGTTATTATTAACCTCTGGATCTCTTCCACAGCATGTTTTTTGTCCTTTCTTCCTCTCCTCATCCCACGCCGGCAGTGGCAGATGGCCGCCCCTCCCTGAGCCTGGTTCTTCCTTCCCACTGTTGCCAAAATGCTTGCTCATAGGGGGTCATGTGATTGTTGGGTTTTTCTGTTTACTTAACATACTATATAAAGCACTTTGCGACAACTGTTATTATGATTTGGTCGTATATAAATAAAACTGAATTGAATTAAACTGAATTGCTTGATGGTGGTCATGTGTCCAATGATCCCACGTATTGTGGAGGCACCACAGCAGTCGCACGACTGGGCAGCTCTCTCTCTGTTTGTCTCATTTCTTAGCCGGGACTTGTGTTGCGTCAGCCCTAATAGTTTCTTTGATGCTATCCAGCCACTTCTTTTGCCGTCTGCTTCTTCTTTCTCTCCCCTGGAAAGTGGTTGTTGTCAAACTTGTCATTCTTGAGACGTGGCCGTATTGAGATTGTAATTTCCCTTCTTTCTGACTGCTGACAGGAGTTCTTAACCAATGCCCACTGCCTGTTTTTTCTCTCTCAGGTCACCTGAAAGCATCCATGTAGAGCAGTGGTGTCAAACATATGGCCCAGGGGCCAGAATCAGCCAAGTGAAGAGTCCAACCTGGCCAACTGGGCAGCTTTGGAAAATGTGAAGGAGTGCATAGATTTTTACCTGGCTTTTTTTTGGTAACTTTTACAGCTTTTCCTATTGCTAAAGAGGCATTAAAATTTATACTACACCAAAGTAATTAAGTAATAGCTAAACAATGAAAAAAAGAAAACATTTTCTGTGAATTAATGAAAACTATATATTTTTAAGGACAGTCTGGACAGTGAACTATCACCTTTTCAGTAATTTTACTGGTCTAGTCAACACTATGTATGTGACCCACGATGTAAAATAACTTTGAGATTCCCGATGTAGAGGACTACTCGGATAACACTCGCATGTAAAAGCCTGAGCTTTGTTCTCAGAGTGATGATCTTACCTGTACATATTAAATTCAGCATGGCAAATGTCATAGTTTGGGCTATATTGGACCACTGAACCATGCATATACTAGAAGCAGGAGGAAACACCTTCACCAACTGCTGGTTATAGCTTTGTATTTCTACATAAGAAAACAGAAAACAGTTAAAGAAACATTTTCTTTAACATTTTGATTCTGACGCCATAACACTCTTTGAAATCTGGACATCAGTAAGTAAAAGAGGAAGAAAGGAGCTGAGCTGAGGACCATTTTGGTTACTATCAGTGGTGATTAAATTAAAGCAGATATCACTCAATATGTACACCTGAGCAGCACCTGCTACACCAGGTATTTCATTTCGCTTGTTCAGTCACTCACCTGCTTCCTGCACCTTTGACAAAATCTACGTCTTTTTTCGCATCATCGTTTCCCCGAGTTATTTTTCACGCGTCTGTTCACTTGCGTTAGCGGGTCTCCTCTGACCGCTCTCATCCAGGTTTCCAGGAAGGCTGCTGATTGTCGTGGGGTTTTTTTCTCTCTCTCTCTCTGTGAATAACAGTCATCGCCAACTGCAGTGCGCCAAATCTCAGGAGGCTGTCACTTTCTGGAGCAACATGTCTGGCACAGACAACCATACTACATCTAAAGTCACTTAAACAACACGTCGCTGCCATTCCAACATTTAGTTGAACAGCAGCGTCCTGTCTGTATGCATTTTGCTGCAGCTTTATTTATACGTGACTCACTGCCTGGAGGAGTGAGCTGCTGATGTGGAAAAAAAAATTGTAGCCAAGTAAGTGAATACAGTTGGTTTGTGTACTTAAATGTATGCATTTGTGACACTGGGTTGTTTTTTTGTTGTGCGTGCCAAATGAAATTATCTCGTCTTTCTTTGAGACGGGTTTCGGATGAACTGTGCTGACTGCTTACCTTGGAATATCGCAGCGTTCTGGATGATGAGACGTTTGAGTTGTGCGCTGACAACCTGCAGACCAGACTCCATATTGCTGCGCGCAGCTACCTGATACCGCTCCTCCATCTTCTTGGAACAGCAGGTCGGGCCTTTGGTTTGGCAAACCTGCAGATCTGCACCTGGCAGGAAATCAGCAGGGACAGGATGGTAGTCTGGATGAACAGAGGGAAGTAGCTGCGAAGCCACTGTTGTTTAATTTTCAAGAAAAAAAAAGACACACAAACACACACAAATTGATTCAGCAGCATTTTCCGCACGCAAAAATGAAGGAAACAGAGTCCGCAGCGTTAATGAGCGTATGATTATTATGTAGAGGCTGTGTTATTTAGCCGGGCTCAAGTCAAAAATAAATGGCTGCTTAAAAATAAGTCATTTTGATCCACATTCAGGCAATACACTAAAGCTGTGTGGTTCTCCTCAGAGATCAATTTGGGCAACAGAAACTTTTCCTCCACTCAAGGCTACACTTTTCACTCCGAGGATCAAAAAAAAGTGTGGGTTTTTTTTGTATTTAGGCTAAAGATGAGAGCCAGGAGCAGTGCAGCATGCACACAAATAAACCTAGGTTTCAGCATGCTTTCATTATGGATAACAAAAAAAAAAACCTGCCACAAGTGAGATTGAAGGCAGCGAAACAGCATTCGTGCACCTGGCTGTGGACACTAAAGGTTGTTTACACCTATGAGAAATAATTGGATTCCCTGAGCTCCTTTTTGAATGATGCATATTCACGCCAGCGAAAACAGAACTGGGGAGTCGGGTCTGTAGCCAGAGACGACCGTATCAAAGAGCAAACACCTCGAAGAAATTAATTCAATTAATCCCACGCAGGAGGAAGTTAAGGAAG
Organism: Hemichromis elongatus; assembly: GCA_015108515.1. Lineage (NCBI taxonomy): Eukaryota > Metazoa > Chordata > Actinopteri > Cichliformes > Cichlidae > Hemichromis > Hemichromis elongatus. The sequence continues at coordinate 5,750 of VUQR01000217.1, read as the reverse complement.
CAGGAAGGATAAACAAGAGGCTGCTGCCACTGTGAAACTGGAGTCATGGTCATGCTAAAAAAAAAGTGTGAAATTATTTCTTATTTTTATGGGGTTTTTTAGATAAAAAGAGTTTACATTAATAAAGAGGAAACAACACGATATCTCTGTGCTCTGCATCATATTTTCTGAGCTACAGTTTGGTCCACAGGTATGTGAACACTGACACAAATCCTGCATCTGTACTCTGTGGTTTTTAGCCCGAACGATCAAGATGTGACACAAATACAGATGATCGGTTTAATTTTTAGGGTTTAAAAAAATACTGAAATAACTGTTTAGAAATTACAGACATTTTTATATGAATTACAGCTTTAAAAAAATTGTTTCACATTTTAAGAGGTCCAAAAGTAATTGGACAAAGTGGCATCATTTTAAATTTAAGGGTTCTTTTCGATGTGTGCCATTTTCAGCTGTCTCCACACCAGGTGCCCTTCCTGATCCAGGAGATTTGTGTCTCTACCTTAAACTGAACCAGCAATCATTTGTTTGCCAATAAAATGTATTAACCACTACATTGTGGCGCCAACATAAGGAGCAAATTTAAGAGCTGTTTTTTGTGCTTGGATGAAAATCCGGTGCAGTCAGTGACAGCCTGGAGTGTAGAATCCATAAACATCACCAAATGCTCTGTGTGTCCTTCCTTCAGATGCTCTGTCAGATCTATACTGTTCTTCACTTGCTGTTTGTCTGCGAGTCTTTCTGCTGAGTGAGTCTTCGATGAACCGGTCTGTTTTCATACATAAGGCGCACCGGATTATAAGGCGTATTAAGCGAAACAAGACAGTCAGATAAGTCAAATTTACTCAACTCATTCATCTTGCTTCCTCCACTTCCATACCATTGATTCATTCATGTTGAATTGTCTCGCAGCTGCTCTGGTCCCATGTTTTTGCAGTATATTAATGACTAACTTCGTATTGCGGATGGATTATCTCAGTTGTTCTCTTGACTGAAGTTTGGTCCGTTTACAGTATCCTGCCATGCCACGCAAGGCACTAACTTTTATTGAGTGGAAAAAAGTTAGCGTTGATCCTCCAGCTTCACTGTTTATGCTATGCCTACATAGCTGTGTCGCTATCATGTAGCACATTATTATATACAAGCTAGTCCAACTTCAGTAACCCTACAAACGTCACTGCTGTTTAGTTTTCTGTCTTTATTTATGTTGAAAGTGGTAGCAGAGCTGTACGTTTTAATTTTTTCAGAGATCTCTCAGTCAGAACATGGTATATCATGTTTAGATGGAAATTAGCGAGCTAACGTTAAATTTAATAAATTCTGTTTTCGTGGATGCAAGGATGTGAAACTTCATTGTTACACCTGGTAAAGCAGCAATGCTGATCATTTTATTGTATCACATAAAATCGATTTGATCAATTTGAGGTCAGTAACCACAACCATAATTCAGACATATGGTGCACCGGATTAAAAGGCGCACTGTAAATTTTTAAGAAAATTAAAGGATTTTAAGTGGGCCTCATAGTGCAGAAAATACGGTAATAACTGAAAAGCTGCTTTCTTGCATTTGCAGTATGCTCTGGGTCCATTTAAACCGTGAAGCACTGGCTGCATCTTTTGGTTGAATCTGAATGGAGACTACTGCCCTGTACACATCAAGATTTATCCCGATATTTCACATCAGCAGTGACATAATCAATAAACCCTAGTGACCTCGGTTCCACTTGCACCCATACACACTCATGCTATAACACTGCCTCCACCATGTTTGTCAGATGATGTGTTACGTTTCAGATCGTGAGCTTTTCTTTTCAGTCTCCATACTTTTCTCTTCCCTTCATTGTGCTACACTTTATTCTTGGTTTCACCAAGAATATTTTTTTTCCAGAACTGTGCAGACTCTTTTAGATGTTTTCTGATAAAATGTAATCAGACTTTCATGTTCTTGAATGTAATCGGTGGTTTGCACCGTGTTGTTAGTTTTTTGTTTTGTTTTTTGTTCCATTCTTGATTACACCCACCTCCTTAAGAGGGTTCTTCATTTGTTTAGATGTTGTGAAGCTGTTCATCATAGAAATAATTCTGTGCTCATTACCTTTTTTTCAGTCCTTTTAGTCTTGCTGAGCTGTCTGGTGAATTCCTTCTTTTAAAGCACATACCAGATTTTTGACTCAGACATGTTTTGCCATCTCTCTTGTTTTTTTTTATCTTTCGTCCTAATGATGGCCTCCTTTACTTGCGTCGACATCAGTCATATGCAAGTTCAGCATTTTGAAGCGTATCTGTTTAGTTTGTCATAAAATAATGAAGGAATGGGCCTCATCTGGCCATGAAACTCCCTGTCACTCAATTTTCTGTTTACTTTTGAGCCTCTGAAAATGAGAGACTGTGTATAAAAAGAGATTTTAATTCCTAATTAAAGCTGAAACTCTGCACCGACTGACTGATTTAAAATCTACTATAGTGGTGTAGAGAGGCAACATTGCAAAATTACAAATCCTTGTAAGTGTCCAAGTACTTACAAAGTTTAAAGATTTCCACCTTATCTGTGCATAAAAATGATGGACAGTCAGACATAAGTAGGGCACAACCATCCAGTGTTTAGATACAAAGAGCAGCTCCAGTGAAAACCCTTTTCCTTGGTGCTTCCCCCTCTCAGCCTCTCTGTCCCACACGGCTGCTGAGAGCTCAGTGGAGGCTGCAGTGGTAACGTGCCAAAGCCTTGTTGAGGAGTTGTCTCCAGGATCTGCCTCCCTGAGAGGCATCAGTGACAAGGGCCTGATTGATGCCACGGTAAACAAATGTCAGGGGAGCCTGCCAGCTTTGGCTGCCGCTGCTTTGGGTGCGAGGATATAAGGAGGCGGAAGCAGTGAGATTAATTTGGAGGAAGGGGGTGCAAGGATTGTGAATGTATCAGAAAAGTCTTGATAGCTGGCGTGTCAAAAGACGGAGGAAAGGCTTTTGTGGAGGCAGAGGGTTTATCGTAATAACAAAAGTGAGTGTCTCTATTGGATCGGGGCTCTTTCTCTTTGAGATCTTCAGAAGAATAGATCTTCAGAAGCAGGCTCGGGCTGTAACAATGCAGACGCAGACAGGGAGCACGTTAAACTACCGGGAGATGCAACAGAGCGACAGTCTTAATAATTAAAAGTCGCTGTGGAATCAAACGGAGAACAGCTTCTGCTAACTCCCAGCTCACCCCTGACTCCCTTCAGGCTTTAAGGTGTACAGTCTAATGGGCAAAAGAGGCAATAAAGCTGTCACGCGGCACCTTTGTGTGTGCATACTGACAGGCTTAATATCTTAAATCAATACGGACAAAAGACTCCTGACAGATAAGATCAAGTTAATTTCAGACTGCAGGGGCAAAATTATTAAGCTGTCAATAGCGCCATAGGTGAGGCGAGCGCGGCCGGAGCGGAGAAGAGATGGGGATTTAGCAATTATCTCCGGTGAAACAGACAGATTCATCTGCACCGTTTGTCGTTTTGCAGATGATAAATGTGTTTCATTACACGAGTTCCACAGCACTGAGGGAATAAGTGAAGGATTCGGGAGGGAGATGATTCCCCCGTAGAGTTTCACAAATAACAAAATCATACCGTCTAAATAAAGCTTTCTTTCTGACTGACACATCACTGGGGAACGAGCTTCCTCCTGCTCCCCTTTTGCTTTAGGCTCCATCCCTGTTTCTCGCCCCTCTGCTTTCTTATTTTTTTCCTCTTTTACTCCTTTTCATCTGTGTGCACTTTTATTCCGAGCTCGTTTTCCTTCACCTACCTTGAGCTTAATAGCTCCTGGGCACTGTGAGCAACTTTAAAATCAGTCTGTTATTGGTTAATTGGTCAATTTTGAGCGTCCTGATGGCCAATTCTCTCCCGCAAAATGAAGAAAGACAAGGTAGCAATTTACATGTAAATTTCCCAAGCATGCAACCTCGGTTCAAGGTGGCGCCTTTAAATTACTGCGTGCTTTCAATCAATACTGTGAAAGGAGGCCGGGTAATTCGACGTGCAGGACAGCTGCTGTTTTTATGAGTGTCTCTGAATGCCTTTTATAAACACATTGATCGCCCTTCAGATTGTCACAGCCTCATCTAACCATCCTCGCTGCTCTACCCCTCACAGAAAGTTTCCTTTGAAAGGCCACTGCTGGAAACGATGGCAGAGACGGCCCTGTCCTCACACAAACACGCACACAAACAGTGGAGGAGTCCCTCTCTTCACATCTTTAACAAGCCCGGGTACTCAGAGTCAGGGGAACAGATACAGTGCAGTATGTGTCTACGTTTCTCGGCACCAATTAGAAAGCTATCACTATGCAAGTTTAATGATGGCGACCATGGGGGAAAAAACAAGTTGTACTAAAATATAGAATATGCTAAAAGCCGTTCATTATGAGCATAAATTATACAACAGCTAGTTTCGAATGGAAGCACGTGGGAATCCGTGGCTTCCTCTCCAGGGCAAAATAAGCCAGTGTCACTTTTTAAAGATAGAGCCATTTACAACCAACCTAAGGAGTAATAATATCATTAACTACTGGGGATTAAAGTGGCTTTAAGTATTTTTAGAACTGCTCCACTTTAAACCATTTGATGAAGCAATGGCTTGAAAGCTGGAAGCAGGAATGTGAAAGTGCCCAACATTGTTTTGTGCCTTTCCTTTTTTTTTCTTTTTCTTTTTGCACATAACAATGAGGCAGTAAACAAAAGCCTCCTGTCTTTAAAGTGGGACCCTTCAAAAAGGAAGAACTGAATAAAACCAAATATGAATCAGTGTTTAACCAGCTGGAAAGGCTTCTCGCTTCAGGTCAGACTCATCCACCTATTAGTCATTCGCTGTCATTTCTAAAACAGGGGCATTTGGGACCTTTTTGCATGGCATCCTGCTGAGAACTATAAAGCAACATAAAGCTATAATTGTTTTAGCTCACAGCAAAAGAAGAAGAAGAAGAAAAAACTCCTTTGCAGGACCTCTTTGCTGGATTTACTGCTGAAACAAGTTGGATCTCAGCCTCCAGCACACGAGTGTTATGCTTATATTTCGTGAGTATCTGATGCTCCTCTCATGAATCAGGCCGCCGCTGTCGGAGATCCAAAAGGTCTTCCCATCATCGAGCTGGCGCTGACACTCGTGGAGCCGCTTTCTCGCTCGTGTCCCGGGGTGAGTGTTCAGCGCTGCCTGTGCGCCTCGCCTCGCACATATGTGATGACACGATGGAGTGAACCGACACCCAGCCTCCACTTCACCTTCAGCCAATCCAGCCACCCACAGCAACAGCCGCAACAAAGACATGAGTGGTACTACTCCTACAGATGTGCCAAGCTTTGATTCTTTTTCCCCTCTATATGCCTGCTGTAATGTTCCTCTGCACTCACTTCTTTTGAATCACACTTTTGGAAAGAAAAACTTTAGTCTTTTGGTTGGCTTTTTTTGGGTATTTTTACCCCCTCCGGCACCACATGCAGCATTATTAGAAATTCTGCTCTGCCTTCCTGTGGACATCTTTCTGAATCAGCCACCTCCCCCACACTATACTCAATATCGATACAGTCCACTTCACATTTCGCCCATACACACACACACAGAAAGTGATACTTCCCTCAGTCGGATCACAACTAACCACCCTCAACATGTAAATTCATCAATCTTTCATTTACTGTGTGCCTCAATGGAGAACTCTTGTTATATCAGCCTGCATGACAAGCAGCTGTAACTGTGACTTCAGCATAAATTAATGGTGAGTAT